>JANIJH010000003.1:43557892-43573519 GCA_024520975.1 Erythroxylum areolatum
TTTTAAAATTTAGTGATTTCTGATATTGTGATTTATTGATTGCGATGCCATGTGGATTTTTAGTGGGTTTGTTCGGTAGTGCACCTTCATTGTGGGTTACGTGTCGGAGCGACCGGCGGGCGTCCCGATGTGTACCCTACGGTGAGGGGGCGCTACACTTCTAATAGCCATAACCAAAGCTAGGGGTGGTAATTTTTCAATAGTTTCAATTATTACTTTATTTACCTCTATTCCCCTATGTGAGATCTTATGGCCTAGAATTATGCCCTCTTGTACTATAAAATGATATTTTTCCCAATTCAAAACCAACTTAGTCTCCTCACATCGTTTAAGCACACTTTTTAAATTGTGGAGGCATAAAATAGAAGAATCACCAAAAACAAAGAGTCATCCTTAAATAACTTAATGATATCATGCACTACATCATAAAAAATGATCATCATAAATCTCTAAGACGTAGAAAATGTATTAAATAATCCAAAGATCATCCTCTTATAAGAAAATATACCATATGGACACATTAATATTGTTTTTTTTGGTCCTTTAAGGTTATAGGAATTTGAAAATAGTCTGAAAAACCATGAAAAGTAATAATATAGATGACCAACTAGTCACTTAAACATCTAGTCAACAAAAAGGTGAAAAATGATTTTTTAAGTGGTGTCATTAAGCTTTTTATAATGTATTCATACTTGCCACCTAGTGATGGTCTTTATTGGAACAACCTATATAGGGATTACCTAAGAATTGATAAAAAATGGGGTAAATAATATATGTATTGTTAAAAATGATATATAAACCCGCACTCCTTAGCTACTTTTTTTTTACCAAATTAAAATTTGCTTATCTTTGTGTTTTTGTATGTGCCTAGTTTCCCTTTTTAGGTCTTGCTTGTACTGATGGATTTAAACCAAAATCTAAACCATTTCTTCTTTAGCCATTCTTCCCAACACAAAGTCTATTAATGTTTTGATCCTTAAAGTTCAAAACTTTATATCTTTCTTTACGTTTCTTGTCTTAAGAATGACTTTTCATATATTAACTCATCCCTTCTTCTTCCCTTAACCCTTTCACATTCTACCATCACATTAAATTTACCACTTGATCTACTCTCCTCACTTACTTCTTTAGCTTCATCTCAACTCCTACTTTTTCCCTACCTCTTCATTACCATCCTCTCATCTATATCCTATAATCACTCGCACGTATGATCATACATGTATTACTTGGACCTTTTTTACCTTTTTCACTTATTAGCCTTACCTATACTCTTTAGACACTTGATTCCACTTCTTCCACTGAAATAAACAAAATTTCCCACTAGTGTAAAACTATGCTTCATGAGTTTAATGCTTTTTATCACAATCATAAATGAACTCTCATTCTTTAATCATCAAATGCCAACATTATTAACTATAAATAGGTTTTTCATACTAAAAGAAACTTTAATGGTGCCTTTGATTGCTATAAAGCTTGTCTCATTTCTAAAAGATATCATCAGGATCTAGGTATTGATTATACTAACACCTTTATTCATATTGTCAAGCCCACCATCACTCACATTATACTCACTCTTGCTTTTTTAAAAAATTTTCCCGTTCATCAACTTGAAGTCTATAATGCATGTCTTCATAATCATCTCTAAGAACTAGTTTTTATGACCCAACCTTCTGATTTTACAAATTTTCACCCTCCTTCATATATTTATCATCTTTAGAAAGCTCTTCATGATCTCAAATAAGCTATTTGTATTTGGTTTTAGCATCCAAGTTAGAAACTTTATAAACATAACTTTACCTCCATTGAACTTCAGACCTCTCTTTTTGTTTACTCCACTCCATCTTATAAAAGTTTCCTTTTTGTTTATGTGGATGATATCTTTATTATAGATTCTTCACTATATTTTATCTCCTCACGTATTTATGATCTTAACATTGAATACTTAGGGCATATTCACTACTTCCTTAGTATCAAAGCCATGACCATACTGAATGTCCTTTTACTTGCTTAAACCTAATTAACTAAAGACATTTATCACACATGTATTGATAACTCTTATAACTTCTAACATGCTAATGACACCCACCCTTCCTCCCTCCAAAAACATGGTCTTCCTCTTACTAATTGAAGCACTATTGGTCCGTTTCAATATCTTTGTCTCACTCACCCTAAAATTTACTTCTTTGTAAATAAAAGTATCTTAATTTTTGCATTACCTTACCAAAATTCACCTGATCATGGTTAAGTGGGTTTAGCGATATCTTCAATTCCCTCCATCTCATGGTATTTGCTTAACTAAGATTGTTTTTTTTATATAATATAGGCTTATTATGACACTAACTAGGCTAGTTGTGTTAGTGATCATCGCTTTACATCTGACTACGATAACTTCTTTAATCTTAATCTCATTTCTTAGAGTGCTAATAAATAAATCACTATTTTGAATCTAGTACTGAAGCAAAATACAAGAATACTTCCCTTATTGTTGCTGAGATATAGTGGCTTAAACCTCTTTTAGGTGAAATGCATTTATCTGACATCAAATCCACACTATGATGCAATAATATTGGTGCTACCTTTCTTGTTACGAATCTAATTTCTTATGCTTATATGAAATATACTAAGATTGGCATTCATAATTTTTTGAGACCTTGTCAACCTTAAAGCTCTTTTTATTTAGCACATTTCTTCTTCTAATCAATTTTTTGATACCATAACTAAGGCTTTGGCTTTATCTACATTTTACTAACTTTGAGGCAACCTCATTGTTAACAAGACTCATGAGTTTGTGGGGGAATGATAGTATATGTTAATTATAATACTAACCGTACTCTCATATATTTTAATAAGAGAAATCCTAATAACCATATATATGATTCTTATGTTGTATAGGTAGTTTGATTGTATTATGTATATAGTTTTATCTTATCATGTGTACTTGTATTCATGTACAAATATGTTGTAAGCTTCTCATATCAATGGATAAGAGAAAAAGATTTACATTATACATACATTTTTTTATCACTCTGAATTGACCACTACCTAGAGAAATCATTTATCAAATTTAATATCAAGAAAGAGAATATAGTATATATGAGGCTAAAAAGACATAAAGGAATTTAATCTTTTTAAAATGTGATTAATTAATGTTTAACTATATCTAAAACTGGTATATATAGTTGAGATGGTACTCCATTTGACCTTCAATAAAATTATTTAAAGAAAATTACAAAATCATTTAATTATTAAAATATATGAATATCATAAATTATTTAAGAATGTATATAAATAATAGCTGAACTCAAATTTTGAGGTATTAAATGAAATAATATTTGATGTTTTATCGATATACATTACAATGCATTAGTAAATATAATTTAAAATTTCAATTTAGTTGAAATGTTTATAAAATTAATCAAGGATATGCAGAAAATAAGAAATCTTTTTAGTATTAGATAATAAGTAAGGTGAGAATTGTTAGCTCTTTAATATTTGTAAGACCATTTTACTATCCACTAGTGTGATAAAGGATAACACGACTTAGGCATGAGAAAGACATGCCATATGAACTAAGATAACTTAACTAGGTAGGATCAATGATAGTTCAAACTATGGTTAGTTATGGCGTACTGTTGGTATATTGTTCAACTTGGCTATGGTGAGTCAGATTCACCACAAACATTCTTAGATGGACTACCAAACAAATTATGCTTAAATAAACAAATATAGATAAACAAATTAGACTGTGTGATTGCATTAGTTAGACTATATGCAAATTGGCTTAAAACTTAACTATCACCTTTGGATAGACAATATAGGACATGTGACAAAGTTAGTAGCTTGAAGCATTAAAGAAGTAAAAGGACATGACAAAGTGGGTTGTTGAGTCCTAGCTTCATTTTTAACATGCTTCTTTTACTTTAATAGTGGAACTAGTGGTCTAGTGTACAACACCCATTACAATAATGCCTAAGTGGTTGGGGATAACCACCACGAACTAAATTTGTGGATTTGGTTGACTTATTTGCACTTTTTTATATTCTTTCCTATTAAGTCTTTAAATGTTTATAAATTGCTCATTTGCACAAAGGTTTCAATATAGTGAGAGTTAGAGTATTGTACCTTTATAACTATCATAAGAGTTAATAAATTTTGGTGTGAATTTACAACTCTTACTAAATTCTTTGAAACAACTGATTTAAATGCCACAATTGGTGATTAAATAGTGAGATACATCAACCTTAATGTGTATGTTACTCTAGTAGAATTGTTTATCAAACCTTAAAGAACTTACTTTTTATGCTGGACCTTACTTTCGGAGCCCAGCATTCGAAGATATTTAATGGTCGAAACTCATTGCAAATTTTCTTAAACAATTAACACATAAGCGGAAAAATCAATCATTAAAATGGCCCGATTTATTTAAAACAATTACAGTCACAAAGATGCAAATATTATTGAACACATCAGAGTTTCAGTAATCACTTGGGCCCATTACAGAATACAATACTTGTTTTCATAATATCTTTACATTTCAAAAACCACCCCTTTGCCTTAACACAAATACAAAATACAAAATACACATGATACAATTTGAATGCTTATGCTTAAAATGATTCTAAATTACAAAATTTCCTGAACTAACTTCATTACAAAAGTCTCTAACTATCTTGGAGTTCCAATGCCTTGCAAGGATTGTTAATCTTCTCTTTCTGCACTTGAGGAGAGAAGCGTGGGGTGAGCTACACAACTCAGTGGCTAATATATTTATAGCCATTGGCAATTGACCAAAGTCAAGCATATGTATATATATATGTCTAGCAATTCTAGCATTTATACTTTATTCAAGCAATATAAACATTCATCAAATTTAGCTCAAATCACATAACCGCTCATAACACATAACACTCAATATGCTTCATACTTGATAATTTAAAGATGCAAATGCACAAAAAACGGATCGAGGGTTCCATGAAACAAAATAAGAAAACCGAAGTTTACCCCATGAACAGAATGAGTCTATTTTTCGAATCTCATATACCACAAAAGGGCAGCCGGGAGAAGGCTCTTGTCAATGTGCATGTGACGAACAGAATAGTTCCACTCTTGCCCAAACAAATGCACATAATCATGCTCAGAATCATTTTACCAAAATACTTTTGTACTTTCAAACCTTTTCTTTCATCTTTCATACTCTTTCCTTTCTATATATACAAAATGCCATGGCATTTTTCAAGGCATAACATTGATCAAAATCACAATTTAATTACATCAAGATATTATGCTTCTTTGACGGTATAATATAATCAAAATCATCATGTATTTTCAACAAGTAAATTTCAAACAATCTAACACATATTCACATATAGGCAACAATTTTCCCATTCACACAATAACTATAAATACATTACCCATCTAATTTGCTTGCAAAATCCAAGTCAAGGTTGTCTTTCCCCTTGCTCTTGGGTAGGATTCTCTTGATTCCCTAAAACAAACCAAGTCTCATTCAATAGGAATCTAATAGAAAATCTCACAATGCAAAATCACTAAAATTGATCAAAATCTCTCCAAAAATCCAAAAGATCTAAAATGATCTTACCTTGATTCTTCATCAATTGAAGAGACCTTTAGCTTAAAGGGAAGCTCTTCTCTTCCTCTTCCTTTTTCCTTTCTTGAACACCTATAAAATCTCTTTTGAAGACTAAGAAAAGTTAAACCCTAGCTTGTTTTCTCTTTTTTCTCTCCTTCTCTTCTTCTCTTCGTATTTCTCTCTCTTTTTCATGACATTCCTTCTTTTTCTCTTCAATTTTCGTTCTCCTCTCTTCTTAAAATGTAAGACAACACTTCTTCTTCCAATTATACCCTTAATGATCGAGAAATGTCCCATTTGCCCCTTCCATTTACGCTTTATGTCTTTTATAATTAAGCGTCTTGTCAAAAGCACCTTTGAATATTTTGACATAACTCTTTCTTCTAGAAAAGTGTTCTCCCTTGTCTTAAGTTTTCAATGACACCAAAATCAATCCATTTGGTTTAGAAATTTGAAAGGTAGGGCCCAAACATTTCAGACGGTTGTTAGACTGAAACAAGACACTAAACCCAACTTCCACTCAGAATTTGAAAATCTTAGAGACTGAATTAAATTTCAACTTCTATATACCATCTATATCTCCATGTATCTAGTTTATCTTGAAACTAGAATCATCTTATTCGGGGCTCTACCGATCCCGAAATTATCAAAATACTGAGGGATGTTCAGTAAAATATCTAATTCCTACTCTTCCAGTCGATTCCCTTACTTTGATTCAATCTATCTTTTTCCAATCAATACCAAAAGCTATAAAAATCTATGAAGGGATAGAAAAATGTATTAAGAAACTATTGGTTCAATAATCACTTCATTTGGAGGTCAGATAACCAACTTATGGCCAAAAGAATCAAACAAGGTTTGGTCCTCAATCATATTGAACTTGTCTCGGGACAAATGGCATAACTTTCACTAGAGATGTTGGATTAAGATCATCTTAGGACGATTTCAAAGAGGACTTTGACATATACAACTTTTAAGAAGACCTTGAGGTCAGATTTTATCATCTGAATGGTCAAAATGGACTAAATGATAGGATCAGAGGAAGTTAAAGGAAAAACAGATGAGTGGAAAAATGCAGATAAATAGGAAAAATTGCTATAACTTTCCCTAAGGATATTGGATTTGTGTGTTCTTTAGATGGTTCGAAATATGACTTCAATATCTACAAATTTCATGAGACGCTAAAGATAGATTCTATCGTTTGAAGGGTCAAAAATGGAGAATAAGATAGGTTCAGACGAAACCAAATGAAAAAGTAGACGAATGGAAAAAAGCAGATGAATCGGGAAAATTGCTATAACTTTCCATAAAGATATCAGATTAGGATGTTATTTAGATGATTCAAAAGAGAACTTCAAGATATACAACTTTTATGAAGACCTTAAAGATAGATTCTATCATCTGAAGAGTCAAAAATGGAGCATAAGATAGGTTCAGACAAAACCAAATGAAAAAGCAGACGAAAGGGAAAAAGCAGACAAATTGGGAAAATTACTATAAATTTCCCTAAAGATATCGGATTAGGATGTTCTTTAGATGGTTCGAAAGAGAACTTCAAGATCTACAACTTTCATGAAGACCTTAAAGATAGATTATATCTTCTAAAGGGTCAAAAATGGAGCAGAAGATAAGTACAAATGAAACTAAATCAAAAACCAGAAGGTTAAAGATAGAAGAAGTAGAAGACAAAAAATAGAAAAAAACAGATGACACATAATCATAGATGACAAGTCATCATAGGCGACACATTATCACAGGTGACACATCATCACAGAAGACACGTCATTATAGGAAAAATAAAACACAGATGACATGTCATCACATAAAAACAAAACATAAACGACACGTCATTATAGATGACACGTCATCATAGATGACATGTCATCACAGAAGACACGTCATCATAGAAGATACGTCATCACAGACGACACGTCATCACAGACGAAGCAAAACATAGAAGAAGCAAATCGCAGAAGATGCATCTTCTCTTATAAGGACCATAAATTTCAGCCTAGAAGTCTAAAAATTCCATACTATATATTGTTGGAAAGCTAAAAGAAACATCTACAACTTTTTAGAAGATAACTTTGTCTAAATCAACCCAGAACAATCTAGAATTGCCCTCCAATTCAGAACACAAATTTTACATTCATCCACCAATGTACTGCACCCAGTTCTCAACTTCATGACAAATTTTGAGATTCTTAAAGATAGAATTTAAATTCGATGTCTCATAATAAATGTAGCCATATGTTTCTAGTTTAATATAAATTAAGAATCATCTTGTTTGGAGAACTAGAGAAACCGTTGTGACTAAAAGTCTGAAGCATACTCTGTGAACATTTTTTAGATCAACCACACATTTTGTTTCACAATCTTTCTTTAACAAAACTCATACCAAGATCACCTTTTCTACTTCATTTACTCCTCATTTCCAACTCCATTTCAAATCAATATCCTCCAAAGAAAAATATAGTCCATGATTAATCATGAACACCAATAACAGAACATACACATATGTATATATTCTTCATCAATTTACTACACAAATTTAACGTCATTTTTGCTTTCATTCTACTTCTAACTTTCACCTTAATTCTTTCCATTTCAAAATCTCTTATCCACTAAAAGCACCAAACAAAATATGAACCTATTCACATTTCTCATTTATTAGTTTTAGTCTTCTAAGAAAAATTCGGGGTCTAACATTTTACTCATCTCAGTTTGAAGTAATAAAGAGGTAAATCCAAGTCTTAAAAGATTAAGTGGCTAACTTGGTTAAGATACTAGAGATGTTAGCTTTGAGATAACCGTCCTTAAGCATGCTATTTCTATTGATATATTAGGCGGGATAAAACATTTTACTTAAGGCGTATAAACTGAAAGCTTTTTTAAGATTTTCAAAATGCTAAGGATTTTTTTTAGGAACCAAAACTTTGGTGAATACCATTCTCCTATAGACATATAGAAGAAAATGAAAAAGGATTCGAATGATCAATTCATTCTAAACAACACTTTCTAGCTTGCTAAAGATACCTTGAATTAGTTAAAGTAAGGTGGATCAGTAAAGAGGATTATATTAAAAATTTTAGTTCATTAAATTTGGATATTGATAAAAATTTATATAAGAAAAAACTTTTTAACTTTATGTCCATGTGTGGCTACGGATGCATTGGTAAATTTTAAGGTATTGAAGGAGAATAAAGCCTCCTCTTCCTTATTTTAATAGTCAAAAGTAAAAAATTAATAAGAGAAGTGCAAAGGGAAAAATGAAGAAAGACTATAGTGGAGAAAAGAAGAATGATTACAAATAAAAGTTTAAGCCACATGAATAATCAAAACAAGATGAGAAAGCTTCAAAGAAAAAAAAACGTTGTTTCTAATAAAGCAACCCCTAATTTTTTTGAGATTATATAATCAAGGAGAAATTGAATTCATTGATAGGAAAAGATGAAGGCAAAAAATAAGCCTTCAAAAGCTAGATTTACTTTGATTATGGTGCTTAATATGACGAGTACTAAAGTTAGTACCTTTAAATAATTATTATGTATGGGAATACAAGTTATTGGAATGGAACTAATAGTTGTGCTAGAAAGTAGTGACATTCATTCCTTTATAGTAGAGCAAATGGTTCAAAAGTTAGGGTTAAAATTTAGCAAAACCTTGATTAGAATAAAATGCTTCCATAATGAAAGCATAATTAGTGATATGAGCTACCTACAACATTGTAGTGAGTTTTAAATTTTGGAATATATCATGATGGTGATACCTTTTAATGATTTTGATTTAATTTATGTATTAAATTCCTTAAGTCTACGAAATTGGTTTTATATCCACATCTCAGAGGTATGATGATTATGCATGGACAAAATTCTTACTATATCAATTTTTATTGATTCAATAAAGGAATAATGGATAAGATAACAAAGGTAGTGCATGTTTTAACTATGAGCACTGAGAAAGGCCTTAAAAAGGTTTAGAAACATTCCATGTATCCATGTGGGAGATCGTTAAAAATTATATGATGGAAGTTTCAAATGCACTTGCAAAAGTTTTGACGGAGTTCATTAAAATGATTCTAAAAGATTTCCCAAAAATTCTTTACCCTCGTAGAGAAAATGATCATAATATTGAACTCATACCAGATATTATTCCTTTTATTTGTAACTCTTATCAAATGTACCTATTAGAGTTAGTGGAATTGAAAAGAAATCTTGGTGAACTATTAGAGGCAAGATTCATCCAACCACTAAAGCTTCTTGTGGTTCCCTTATGTTTTTTTTAAAATGAAAATGAAGTTTTATAGATGTGTATGGAGTATTGAGCGTTAAATAATGTAAAAATTGTTCCTTTAGTTCAAGAGTTAATAGACTTATTATCAAGGGAGGCGATGTTTTTGAATATTGAAAAATGTGGATTGTCGAAGGTGATGAACAAAAACAACTTATGTAACTTGGTGTGGATCTTGTTAAATTTTTAGTCATGCCATTTAGTTTTTTCATATGGCTATACTAATTTTACAAACTGACGAATGATATGCTGTATGAATTTTTAGAAAACTTCATCTTGGTATATCTAGATGATATTATGGTTTATATTACTAATATGGTAGAGCATATGCAATATTTGATGAAAGTGTTTTAAAGGTTGTGACAATATAAACTCTTTATAAAGATGGATAAATATGAGTTTCCTAGCTTGAGATTAAGTTTATAAGACACTTGGTAAGTAAGGGCCAAATGAGAATGGATCCAAAACAAGGTATAAGCTATTATTGACTGGAAGTTCCTAAAGTAATGTGAGAATTTCATTGTTATTTGAAGACATTAGTTCCTCTGACTAATCACTGAAGAACAAGTAAGAGTGATGTTGGCAAAAAATACGTCAAGAAGCTTTCAAGAAATTGAAGGTGGCGATTTCAATTAAACCTTTTCTAAAGTTTCTAAATTTGATCCATTTTAAGGTATATACAGATGCTTTAGAAAAAGCCACTACTAGAGTCTTAGTATAAGAAAGACACCTTATTACTTTTGAAAGAGGTAAACTTAATGGTTTCAAATAGCAATATTCATCATATAGGAAGGTGATGTTGGTAGTGGTGCCTTCCATCTTTTGAGTTGATTCAAATTTGTAGGAGTAAGTCAAAACAACAATGCCTTTTGACAACACCAATTGTAGGACAATTCAATATGTTAAAGACAATGTTGTTCAAATATTTTAGCTTATTGATGAAAAAAAAGTATTCAGTTGTATATGTCAAGCTTTGGTGCTTTGAAAAAATAGTTATTGAAGGAGACACATGAATCACAATGATTTGGTCACCTAGGAGTTAAATAAATGTTAGCTCTCCTTTCTCATTCCTGCAATTGATTGAAGATGAAAAAAACATTAAGATATATGCCAAAAAATTTCTTATTTGTCAATTAGATAAACTTGAAAGAAAGAAGGAAGCAAGATTGCCTCAACCATTATCCATTATGAAAAATTATGGATGTCCATCTTAATAGATTTTATTTATAGATTTTTGATGGCTGACAATATGGCTTTGATCATGGTGATTGATCAATTTTTTGGATATGTAATCCTATACCATCTTCATATCCCCTAGATGTTGCATTGAAATTTTTGTACAAAATTATCGTAAAGCATTTTAGAGTTTTAATAGATAAAGTAAGTTATCAAGATGCTTAATTCACTAGATGATTTTAACATCTCTTTTTAGCATGATGAGTTGTCATCTCAAGTTTTCTATTACAAATCAAACATAAATATAAGACTAAATTAAGTGGATCATTAGCTTATTATAAGAAACTTTCAACTCTATGTAAGTGTAAGTCTATATAATTGGCTTCATTTATTTGATAATCCCAATTCTTATATAACTTGAACATATCTTAAGTTATAAAGAAAAGTCTATTTGAACTTATGTTAGGATGATAACCTCTTAATTATCTCAAATATGCTTAACAAAATTTAGGTGGAGACGCCTAGTTACATATTGGTTTACAAAGAAAAAACATAAATTACCAGATGACGCAAGGGATAGTCTTCGAAAGGCTTATAAGAAAATGAAGAAACATTTGGATCAATAAAAGAGGCCATTTGAGTTCGACATTAAGGAATAAGGTACCATTGAAATTTACTCCTTAGGTATGAAGGAAATTAGTAGTAAACAAGTACATAGGGAGTTAGTGTCAAAGTATGATGGGTTATTCAAAGAACTTAATAAAGTTGAGAATATGGTGTACTAACTAAATTGACCAAATGATTAAAGATACACCTTCCTTTTCATGTTAATTTCCTTAATCTTTATAATAAGGATGTAATAAATCCCAACAGAGCCAAGTTAAGAGAGCTCCACTAGTTGTAAAGAAATAGCTTGATGACACAAATAGAGAAGATTCTAGATCATTAAATACTAAAACAATACAAGAAGAATAAAGGGAAAAAATTATTGTTTCAGTAAAAGAATAAGCCTATTTCAAAAGCTAATTGAGAGAAAAACACAATCTTATGGAAGTTTGAAGATCATCTAAATGATTACTTTCAATTTGTTTTAATGAGGATGTCAAATTCATCTGGTAAGAGTGGTTATTTTGTAAGACCCTCAACACTTGAAAACTATTTTGTTTTATATTGGTGAGCCTTGATCAAAGACTAATACAACTTATACATGAGAAAACAATACCAAATGAATTAATGTAACTTAATTAGGTGGGATCAAGAATGGATACCTTTTGTTTGCCTTTCTCTAGACTTGTCTCAACTTGACCTTTGGCTTCCTTCTGAGCTAGTTCTATTAACTCCTTCCCACTTCTCAAATTTATTGCTTTCACTTGCTCCTTTAGGTTAGATTCAGTAGTACTAGGAAGGTTACCTGAATTTTTGACTGTAAATATGGTTGTAAGCTGGCCCACCTGTACTCCATGTTGTGAATAGAAGATGCATGATTCTTGAGCATCAGGTCAGTTCTTGCTTGTGTCTTCTTCTGTTCTTCATCTATACTATTAACCTTTGAGCCTGCAGAGCCTATAGAGCCTATCGCATCCATTATTTTGACAAACTGGGATTCCATCTTTTATTTGAGGCTTTTGTACTTTGACTCACAATTGCCTGAATTTTCTTGGAATCTTGATGGTCTTTATGGTCTCAAATTTACAAATACATTATTAATTTAAGAAAAATTTAGGTTTTTTTTCACTTAGAGTTATAAGTATTCGAGAAAGGATTGTTACCTGATTGTTATGGCACACCTAAATAATTTGCTTATTTCGTTCCATCATTTTTCATCAAATAACATTATGTTGATGTGTGGTCATATTGTCCACTTATTTTACAAAATTTTTGCATTGCGTTTATCAAACTAGATAAGGCATTGATGTTGTTAAGCTTTCTGTTAATACCTTTATTTGCGCTTGTATGGCTGAAACTGACTCTGTTGCCATGATTCCCTTTTTTTCATTCACATTGTACAATCTACATCTTTTAGTTGACCACAGATAGTTGTTAGATGCCATATCCTCAATTACGCGTATGTAGCATTGATGGTTTTTCTCATCAACGAGCCTTCAGCTGCTGTATCAATTGTACCCTTGGTTGCTGCATTAACTCCATTATAAAATGTCTATAATAACAACTCTCTTGGCAGGTTATAATAAGGACAACTTCTTTATAGCTTCATGAATCTCTCCCACGCTTCATAGGGGGATTCTCCAACATAGTGTTGAAAGGTTGTAATCTCCTTAACAATTCGAGTCATCTTTGTTAATGGAAAGTATTTAGCTAGGAAAGCTTACACTAACTGGTCCCATATAGATACATACTCCAGATTAAGAGAATTTAACCATGCCTTTGCTCGATCTTTTAGTGTGAAGGGAAGGAGTCTCATCCTTGTTGCCTCCTCAGATAATCCCCTATACCTAAATGAGCTGCAAATTTCCAAAAAAAAGGAAAGGTCAACATTTGGATCGTCATGTGGTAAACTATAGAATTAAACACTAGTTTGCAAAATATTTAATAAAGTAGGCTTGATTTCAAAGCATTAACAAGTGACTTGGTAATCCCTTGTTGGTTTGAGTTGAACCTCGGCCAATAAAATCCATTAATGTTCTTTGGTCATCACCTTCATCTCTTTGATCTGCCATTATCTTTTTGATTTCATCTTGATGCCTTGCTTTTCCCAATTCCCTTTCAAGTTTGGTGATGTCAAGTTCACTTAATCTGCTCGCACTTCCGAAACTTCTTGTGTGCATATACCTATTATACATAAGAAAAAAGTATTAAATAAAAATAAAAATAAAGCTTAAATGAAAAAATTCAAATCACATTTGATGCTAGGTGCAATCCTTGACAACAACGCCAAAAATTGATAGCTATTTTGTCTTTATCTCAAAGTTTTAAAATTAATTAAAGTTGTTATACAGCAAGTATATAACTTGTATAAAATAGCATAGCAAGGTATCATTTCCTCGAGGATTGGTTAGTCACCTAGTAATTCAAATTGACTTTTTTTTAATAAACACATTTCAAAAAGTTATAAAAATAAGAACACAATTTGGTTTAGAGAATAAAATTATAAAGGTTCGGGTCATTTTCTTCATACCATGTAATCCTTTACTTTGTTAATGTAATTATGCTTAGTCCTAGGTTAGGATCATTTTCTTCATACCATGTAATCCCTTACTTTGTTAATGTAATTATGTTTAGTCCTAGGCATTTTAATATATTGGTCCTTTCTCTCTCTCAATATTCGAACTAATTAAGCCCAAAATAATGATTAAAGTTTAGTATGTGATCTCTCAACTACACACTTTACTTAACCATTAAATGGATATGAAGTAACCTATTGGATAACCATCAAAACATCTAAGATCTATTTCTAAATGTCATGTTAGCTTGATGTGTGAAGTGTTATCAATGCTTCCCACTCTTATGGTACATCCAAATTGATTTTATAACTCCATTTCTCAATGTAAGCAAGGCATATAAAATCCACACATTATAAGCATTAAAGCAAACCGTACATTAAACCAAAGTGAGTTTTTACATATTTAAGCTAAGAATAACCGTAAAATCTACATAGAAATCCATTACAATCATCAACAACATCCTCAAAACAGGTCCATACATCTTCTCTAAATAGTAGCTAAATAAAAACAAATGAGAGAATAGAGAATAGATGTTGGACCCCGTTTTCGGAGCTCAACATCCGGAGTCATAAACCTTGGGCTTGTGCAGTACCTTGTGAGGTGATTTCCAGTAACCCTAAATAATCATCATCCTATAAGAGTGGAGGCCCACACTAGTCAAACACCAAAATTACAATTTGACTTCATTAAATAAAATCTGTATCTATGAAACTCTAGTTCATTTTGAAGCCAGGAATCGCCTCAATCGGAGCTTTACAACTCGAGATATACTTAGAAAACTAAAGCATGCACATTCCACAATTATGCTCTCCCAACTGACCCCTCACTTTCTCTCTAACAAAAAATTAATCATGTCAGCTCCAAAAGATACAAATTTTTATGGAGAGATAGGCAAAGATGTTAGAAATCCATTGCTTCAAGACTCATTTCATTTGGGGGTCAGATGAGGAAGTTATGGCCAAAAGGGTCTAACACTTTTATGCCTTTACTAGTATTGTGCATGTCTTGGCACGAATGCCATACCTTTTGCTACAGACGCTGGATTGATTTCATTTCTGAACCATTTAAAAGAAGACCTCAAGATCTATAACCTTCATGAAGACCTTAAAGACCACTTATGACATCTAGAGGATCAAATGTGCACCAGAAGATGTTCTGGCCAAACTAAGACGATGTCGATGTCATTATGAGACGTAAAACTAAGACAAAGCGTCTTAGGTACCAAACTAAGATGAATGAACAGTAACTGAGACGATGACATCATACTAAGACAATGCTGACATCATTATGAGACGCAAAACAAAGACGAAGTGTCTTAGGTACCAAACTAAGACGAATGAACAGTAACTGAGATGATGACGTCATACTAAGACGATGCTGACGTCATTA
>JANIJH010000003.1:43593985-43606979 GCA_024520975.1 Erythroxylum areolatum
ACCTGAAATAATTTCTTAACCAATTCTATACATTTTATTATTATCAAAACATAAGTGGGATTTAATTTGTCAACCACTATTGGTCCAACATATTAAAGCTAAATGCATTAAGCTCACTAAGCTTAATACAAATCCTTTGAAATTCAGTAACGAACAGGCCCTCAAGAATCTGTCTAAGACCCAGAAGCTTTTATCCAAAGATCCTACTAATCCTTCACTCTTGGAGAAAGAGAAATCTGAACTGTGTAGTTACTTACGGATCATTAACGAATATTGAGAGTAACTAAAACAGAAGTACGAAATCCAATGGTTCCAAGAAGGGGATAGAAATTTCAAATACTTTTTCAGTGTGATCCTAGGTATGAGAAATAGAAACAACATAGTTTGTATTGAGGATGAGTATGGTATGAAGATAAATGGTCAAGAAGAACTCAAATGATTGGCCAAAAGTCACATTCAAGCAATAAATAGGGTATCTACTCACACTTCAAGCCTTCTTAGCTGCCTAATCAGTCGAATGATTGGGTCCATCAAATATGAACAAGAATCTACACTACTCAGGGAAGTCACAAGTGAAGAAATAAAAAAGGTGCTATTTTCATTTCATCGAGATAAGTCACCCAAATAAACTGAATAATTGCATACCAATATCATACTTCAAAGTGTTATACAAGATCATTTCTAAGATCCTTGCTAATAGATTGAGAAATACTTTACCTGGTATTATTAATCATGGTCAGGGTGCATATGATCTAAGGAGAAGAATAGGTGACAATATAATGATGGCTTAAGAATTATTCAAAGACTATACTCATAAGGAACATGTTGGAAATTGTGCTCTCAAAATAGATTTCACTAAGGCATATAACACAGTTGATTGGGGTTTTATTATCAATGATCTCCATGCTTTTGGCTTTCCTAGCAAGTTCATTAGCTGGATCTATTCTTGCATATCAACAGTTTCTTATTCAATGTTAATAAATAGGGAACCTACTCATCTTTATAAATAGGGAACCTACTCATATTTATCATACACCTAAGGGAATTAGGCAAGGAGATCCCCTTTCTTCCTACTTATTCACTTATGCTAATGACTTTACTTCAATTGAGGTAATCTTAACCTCTCTGCTAAGATTCCAAGAAGTATCAAGTCTAAGGTTTAATCCTCAAAAGAGTTTTGCTTAACTTTCCAAGCAAAGTTCAGAGGACTCCTCTAGGGTGATAATTGATGCAGGGCTTTCAATACAACCGTTACCTTTTAAGTACTTGAGTGTTCCCATCATCACAAGGAAGGTAAATGAAGCCGATTGGAAACCTCTACTGGATAAAGTTCATATAAGAATCACTACTTGGAGCAATAGATTTCTATCTTATGAAGGTAGGTTACAACTATCTATATCCATTCTCAATAACATACACATCTAATGACTGTCACGCTTAGCAGTACCTACTAGAGTACTGAAAGAGATAGAAAAAAGTATAAGAGACTTCATATGATATAGACAAAATCTCAGTGGTAAAAAGACTTTCAAGGTTAAATGGCGTGTCAATTGCTTACCCAAAGAATATGGTGGATTAGGTATCAACTCAGCTAGTAGAATGAGCAAGGTCTTGTTAGCTCAAAAGTTATGGAGGATTTGTTATGGTAAGGAGAGGGTCTAGGTGAAATGGGTGCAAATGTTTCATGTCAAATAAGGAAGCATTTGGTCTGTGGCTCACAAAAGTACTCAATCCTATCCTTTTCAACAAATATTATGCACCAAATCTTTTATGAATTCTTACATCAAGCATTACTTTAGAGATGGAAAAGGCATAACATTCTGGTTTGACAGTTGGTGTTCTCTTGGACCTTTATGCAAGACTCGACATTTTTTAACTCTAACACGGTTAATCCCTAAGAACACCAAAATGCACATCTTTGTTAGCAATGACAGTTGGTATTGGCCATTTCATGCACGGAGAGGAATTAGATAAATAATAGATTGTATGCCAAATTATTCACCTAATCTAAGGCAAGAGGATGAAATTAGATAGGAGTTACATAAATTTCACAAATTTTTTGCTCAGACAGGTAAATAGATATTGTTTGGTCAACTGATCACTTTCCCCTTTTAGAAGTTGATATGGAGTTTTGGAACAGCTCAGATACACTCTTTCATGTTGTTTGCTCCATTGATCGCTTTCCCCTCTCACAAGCTGATATGGAGTTCTGGAACAACTCAGATACACTCTTTCATACTTTAGTTAGCTGCTAGACTAAAGCTAAATACCAAAGATAGGATAAAATTTCAAATCTCAAATAAGTTTGTCCTCTATATGTCAGTGAAGAAGAATCAACTGACCATATCGTTTTCAAGTGCTGCCACACAAGTCCACTATAGAAAAAATTTCTCAACTTATTTGAGCTATAGGAAATGAACGTTAGTTGGAAAGATTATCTGTATTGGATCAATGAGTTAAAATAAAAAAGCAAGGAGGATCTAAAAGTGTTCAAGGCTGATTTTGCAATGCTTGTACATTTTATATGGATGGTGAGAAACACTAAGATATTTGGAAAATCCGAACTTTATAATAAGTTAACCTCATTGGAGTTCTATCTCAAGCTAAGGATGAGTATTTTGACAAAGTTTGATCACCATCTATCTCATCTAGTATCAAGTAGCCAATGAGAATATAGATAGTGCACGTATTGTTAATGAATTTTGTAGTTAGCCAGTTTGTACGTAGTCCCTCTGTTGGAGATGATTATGAATTGTTTTTGTAATTTTTACTTTTGTGAATGAATATACTACCTTTTATTTTTTGAAAAAATATGAAATATCTTTACAACCTTGGAATTAAGTGGTGTCATCGGTTTGGATCCAGTATTGTCCGGCCTAGTCCCGCATCCTCTATAATTTATGGATGGGCAGCGGACAATATCCTTTAGCCGTACACAAGCACACCCCGAACGCCATCTATTTGCCTTGTTGCTATATAAAAACACACAACGGACGCATCTATATCCAAAAGCCACCACCGCAACCACCATATTCCATCCGTCTCTTTAATCACCTAATATTTTCTTCAATTACTTCTCACCAGAATTTACTCAGAAAATTGGACTTCAAAATCAATCAATCACCCGTTTAAGAGAGACTTTTGTTATTTAATTGAATTTGGTAGTTTAGGCGTAGGGTGATTATTTGGTAAAAAAATGGGTAAGAAGAGGAAATCCATAGCTACGAGCCTCGACGAAGTGGATCGGACCATGTACGCTTCGTTTTGCAGCGGGGCTAACTCTCTTTCTCAGCTCTATACACAGGCCATGAACCACCAAAAGCTCTCCTTTCTAGCCGGTGAAAGGCACGGTCTTGTAAGATCCTTTTAACCCCTTCAATTTTGTTTTTAAACGTTCTTATTATTTTTAATAATCCATTTCTATGTGTGTATGTTCTCTACGGGGATACCTGGATACATTTGTTTTAGTCATTTTGTTAGGTTTTATGGGTGATCAAGTTCAAGCATAAACCTCTTTTATCTATTGGCTTTTGTTATTGGGTTTCCCGTACATTAGGGACGACACATATCCATTTTCAATCTGGTGGTTTCTAATTGTTCATTGGGGCTATTGCTTCCACTTTTCTAAACGAATTTGAAGGGTACATGGATGGACAGACTGATGGTTATGTGGCTCAATATGTGGAAGGTTCTTATTAATGCAATCATGTTGTTTAGTGATGCAGTGATAATTCATCGTTGCTTGCGGTTAGTAATTAATAGAACTGAAACATCAAAACAACCTCTAACTTCACTTGTTTTAGGGTGGGTTTGATGTTATCTGTTTTAGCTTGTAATTAGAATATTGTGATTTGAGTATCGGTATACTCTTCTGCAGTGGACAAGCACTGTATGCATTGATCTTTGTAACGTTGAAAAGAAAGTTTTGACAGTACTAACTTTGGATCCTATGTTTGATCTTAACATTATCAAGATGAGGTTTAATGCTGTTAGTCTCTCTGGGGTTTTAGGAATCACCTGGATCTAAGTATCAGATTTTGAAAGAAAGCATCACACTTCCCTACTAAAGAAATTCCCCTTTTCTCTTTCACAAACTAAAATGATAAACTTATATAAGATTCTTAGCAACAAAATCCTTTCAGTACATGAATTCTAACTCGTTGCACCCTAGTAATATTAAATGCTAATGCGAACTTAAAATAACCTATTCTAATTTAGCTTCTAATATGGAAAAGATAAGTAAATGTATTGACTAAAGCTTGCTATTTTAAATAAAGCCTAATCTAATTCCCAACTTCATTAAAAAACGAATTCATACTTGTTTAAATTATATGGATCACATATTACTTTTTGTTCATTTTTGGATCTAGGATTTGGGATTTGGGATTTGGGACTAGTATTTGGTTTCTTTTCTAGTTACGATGTGAGAACATAATCGAGCTCTTAATATTATCTTTGAATTTCTTAATTTGACACTCGTGTACAAAATCTAGAGTTAAATGCTAGCTAGCCTTGTAGTACCATTTGGGCTATTAAATAATGCCAAGCTATGAATGTTCTAAGGTTAAATAATACCAAGTGTGCGTCTTTTTTTTCCAATTGAACTCAATTATTCGTTCTTTTCCTAACACAATCTTTATTAATCTGCCTCTTAATACGAGAGACTTTGTTGAAAGTCTGAAACTTGAAGGTTCTTTTCTTCTTCTCTTCTTCTTGTTTAATTGATAACTAAGCCTTTATTACTTGGTGTAATCCAAACACAGGTCATTACTCAATTTATTGCAGTGTAGCAAATGAGAGTATCTTAGTGCACTTGATCAACTTCTTGTAATTTTTTTGAATAAGCCATTTAACAGTGTCTTGCTCTGTAGTTATGTATTTTGTCTTAAATGGAACTTTGTTCGGTAATTATATGGATATATATATATATTGTCCCTTAATCTTTTGGTGAATTTGGATGTTGAAAGGTGCATGGCCTCTAGTCAAATTTATTTGAAAATTGTACCAAAATTTTTATATATCGTCGTATACAATTTTATATCACTGAGATGAATGTGACTTGGAATTAAGAACCTTACATGTTTATCTTACCTCCACCTGTCCTTTCCCTCATGCACTAAATAAGAAAAGTACAAACAAAGATTATTTTCACTCTTTGTTAGCATAAGTCTTGTTGACTTCTTTGGCCTTTTTCCTTTTGGCTTCCCAAATTAAGTTTTTAGCTTGGATTCAACAAGGATGCATGAACTTTGAAAGTGCGTTGATTATGTTTCTTTAGGTCAAAGACTGCACTTGTTTGATATGAGCTTTCTTTTTGTTTCTGTTGTGTTTAGGAAAAGTTATATCAGTCCATTAAAAGACAACAAGAAGAGGGATCAAAAGTTACAACCGTTGATATACTCAATTATATACAGGTTTGTCCCGATTTATTAATCTTTTCTTTTTCTTTTTGATGATGTCTTTGTTACAATGTCTAATAATTCACTATAAATGAGCACCTTTACTTGCACATCTACCTAAGCAAAGTTGCAGCTATTTTATTTGTTTTAATGCATGTCTAGATATTGCTCCCCTTAAAACTATGTGCTTGTAATCAGGAATACATTTCAATAATGTCAAATCCTAACTTTTTGGAGATTTTCTTAAACATTTGTGATGCTAATGCACAAGGAAATGTTAAAGTTATCTAAAAGTTCATTTATATCAATTGCAATATGAGCAGTTTTCTAATCTTATCTGCTTTGGAAATAAAATGATGACAAAGCTAACTATATTCTCTATTGTTAAATTTAAGGGCAACAACTGATCTTATGAGATAAATTAATTCTTCTAAATTGGTCACCTGTTCTACAAGGTACCTTCTTACTAATGCTACAAATATCTAAGATAGTTGTTTGACAATAAGGTTTAAAGCTTTGCAAATTACTAGTGATTCATATGTTTTTGTTGCAAATTGATAAAATAATAGATATATTTTCCTTTCAAATGTCTAGTTAATTTTTTATACATTTAGAGAGTGAGTTGAGCAAAAAAGCTAGTCATGGTGAAGCAAATGAGTCGTCATCCATGATTGTAAAGATGAGAAAGCCACTATAGCTTTAATTTTAAGTTATAGGTGAAATATGCATGGTAAGAGGTTTATTAAACAAGACACTTTAAATAAATTTTGTCCCAAGTAATCATGTTATTTGAGAATTAACAATTTGATGCATGGTCAGTTTTTTATGATGATTTTTTTAGAAGTGCGAGTACATCATTGAACTTCAAAATATTTTATTAGAACTGTTTAAATTTATTTTTTTTCAAATTGATAAAAATTATTAATAATTATTTTTAAAATGATTTGAAAATTTTTGTTCAAATATTAGTGTTCTCCGAAACAAAATTCATGCTATAAGGTTCTAATTGGAAAGAACCCTATACCATAGAGGATATTGTCACAAGTTGAAACTATAAAAGGGAGAAAGTTCGATACAACTTCAAAGAGAAGGCAATAATTATGTAGCCAAGAGTCGAACGATTTTGTAGGATCAAATGTATAGTCAGAAGGAAAGGGAAGGTGTAAATGAGCAAATGGTTTATTTCCAACAACTATATTAGCCGTTAGGTGTTGGATTATAACTAATTTTTGGATTAATACTTGATTCTTGTTAATCTTTCTATCTACTTTTTCTTTAACCATTTCAACGTTCACAAATTTTCCAAATACAAAAGTTAGATTCTTTTGCTTGAATTGTGACATATCAAGTCAGTATTAAACTATGTGATTCTCATCCAAGGAAGTAGTTGGAATGCAATAATATGGCGGAAGGAACCAAATAGCAAGATGCTTGGCAATTAGAGGAAAATATGAAGGCCCAAATGCAAGAAATGGAAGTAAGATATGAAATCATGATTGGAGAATTGGAAGAAATAATTTTGCAACTGTGTCAAAATAACATTCAGAATTGGAGGAATATGGAGGGTAGAAGACTGTTGGAGATGGTATTGAATGAGTTTCCAATAAATAATGGGTATACTATGCCTACTAGGTTTAACAGGGTGGAATTTCCATCTTTCAATAGATAAGGCGTTTGTAATTGAGTCTTCAAATGTATGCATTTATCTTGGAAGCTTTATCATGGTACCAATTATACATGGAGAATGGCTCGATGGTGGAGTCTCCCAGCTGGGGGGATATTTGATAACATTGGAGTAATGATTTGGTGAAGCTATGTTTGATGATCTGGTGGGGGGAACTTGAGAAATTGAAGCAGATAGGTAGCATAAAAGATTATTGTGCAAAATCCAACTTTCTGTCAATTGGTAATGCTGGAGCCTTATTCTCTTTTAAAGGAGTTGAAAGCTGAAATAGAATATCCATTGAGCATTTTGATACAAGAAATATTATAGTCGGTGTATGAGGCAGCTCAGAAACAATAGCTAGTTTTTCATTATTGTTTTGCAGCGTACAAAACAAATTGGTAAATTTAGTAGTAGAATAGGCTAGTTTCATTGCAAATTTATAAAGTTCAACATGACCTACTAAAACGTCAATCAACTGAATGTGTCCAGTGGATGGAGTTGGAGGTGATAGGTAGTAGAGAGATGATGTGAGAATGTGAGTCATTGAAGCAATTACTGGAACAATATACCTCCAGTTAAGAAACATGATCTTTGCATTGTGTTAAGGAGGGAACAGAGGTAGTGAACAACAGGCCTTGTAAGTATGTTTGGGTGCATAAAGGGGCTATGGTGGAATTATATGATGGAGCAAAGAATAATCAAGGAGAGCAGATCTCCGTTTTCTTCTTTGTTAGTCTTGGTGAAGAAAAAAGATAAGTCATGGAGGACATGTACGAATTATAGGATGCTAAAAAAATGTACTATGAAGGATAAATCCTGCATTTCATTGATTGAGAGTTACTTGATTAATTTTATCGTGTATAATACTTTTCTATGTTGGATTTATGGGTTGATATCATTGAATTTGTATGTTTAAGGAGGATGTACGTAAAACAACCCTTAAAACACATGATGACCATTATGAATTTTTGGTAATGCCTTTTGGTTTAATCAATTCATCTGTAACAGTTCAGAGTTTGATGAATTCTATTTTCAGTAAGGAATTTTGTTTTGGTGTTCTTTGATGACATTTTGATTTATAATAGTTCATGGACATAACATCTTAGCAGGTGTTATAGATTCTAAGAGAGCAACAATTATTTGTGAAGGAATCAAACTATTCTTTTGGATCAAGTCAAGTGGACCTTGACCATTTCATTTTGCCAAAAGGAATGTCATCAAATCTTAGAAAGGTTAGTGCAATGCAAAATCGACCCATTCCAACTAATTTGAGGCAATCAAGAGGATTTCTAGGATTAGCTTGATATTATAGGAGGTACATTAAGGGGTAAGGCCAACTAAGTCATTCATTAACTTCCTTATTAGTGAAGAATGCTTTTGGGTGGCATAAGAGGCTGATGATGCTTTTAGAGCTATCAAAAGGCATTACTGTCTTCACCCAATTTAGCCTTACCAAATTCTAATAAAGAATCTATCATTGAAGTTGATGCAAGTAGGACTGTTTTAGGAGTTGTTCTGACGCAAGGAGGTCATCTTATTGCTTATGTTAGCAAAGCCTTATTGTAGGGGGTGAATTATGCAGATAGACAACAAAAGCGTGAAGTATTTGACGGAGAAAAAGATTACTACTCCCTTTCGACAATCATGGTTACCAAAGTTATTAGGATTTGACTTTGAAATCTGATACAAAAAGGTAGTTGATAATGTAGTAGTTGATGGATAGTAGGGAGTTATATAATCTAGTGGTCTCTCCTGTGTAAAGCAACTTATTATGAGAGATAATTAATAGTTGGGAGGAGGATGCAATAGTACAGAAAGTGATTCAATGGCTTAACCTGGTTAACCTTAATTTGTAGCTTATAATTGGTCTAGTGACTTGTTGCAATGGAAAGGCAGGTTAATGGTTGGTGCTAATATGGAGTTGCGCAACAAAATCGTCTCCTTATTTCATGATATGGCTGTGGGTGTTCATTCCAGTTTATTTGGGAACATGTAAGTGACTACATGTGTATTTTTTCTAGAGCAAAATGCAAGGAGATGTTCTAGAATTCATTTGTAGGTGTGACATTTGCCTGATTTACAGGCATTTCATATTAATTGCAGATTGATATTATTCTCAATTTTTTGAGGGCCTAACTAAATCTAAGAGTTATTGTGTGATAATGACTATTGGATCATTTTAATTACACTCATTTTATTCCTCTGTCCCATCCTTATTCTACAGCTAAAGTAGTTAGTTGTTCATTCACTAGGTGTACAAGTTGCATGGTATACCAGTGATGATTTATGAGTGATAGGGACTTGCTTTTTGTTAGTACCTTTGGCAAGAATTCTTCAAGGCTCAAGGGGTACCCTTAAAGATGTTGACTGCCTATCATCCTCAAACAGAGGTTTTGAATTGAAACTTGGAGACCTATTTATGGTGTATATCTAGCAATTGTCCAACTTATTGGAGTAGTTAGTTTCCTCTTTCACAATGGTGGTATAATACCACTTTTCATTTGGCTATATGATGTTCTCTGTTTGATGCTTTACATGTATTTATCCATCTTGTGCATGCTCCTTGTCTTGCGGGGGGTTCCAAGTTGTTGATGGTGGATGAGGCATTGATAACTTATCCAGTTCCATATTAAACAAGCTCAAAACCTGATGAAGCAATTGACAAATAAAAAATGCACTGCAGAGAGTTTGCAGTGAATGATTTAGTGTATGTAAAACTTCAACCTTATAGGCAACTAAGTGTGCAACAGCGGATGAATCATAAGTTGTCATCTCTGTTTTTTGGTCCTTTTATAATTCTGCAAAGCGTGGGTAAGATGGCTTATCGTTGGATCTTCGGGAGAACTCTTCCTTGTGTCTCAACTTAAACATGTTTCAGATGAAAGGAGAATTCAACCACATCTTCCCATAGCAGTGCCATTCGCAATAGGAGGATCAAAAAACAGGTCAGCTGTTAAAGTCTTGGTTTAGTCATTAGTGGTCGCTTGAAGATGAAGGTGATGTTACATGGGAATTTCTTACAGATACCTTGACATCAACCTTGTGGAGTTAAAGAGGATCATTGTTACAAGTTGAAACTATGAAGGGGAGAAGGATCTATACAGCGTGGAAGAGAAGAGAATCATGTAACTAAGAGTTAAATGATGTCGTAGAAAGAAGGGAGAAGTGTAAATGAACAACTGGTTGATTTCCAATGGCTATAGTAGCTGTTAGGTGTTGGGTTATAACTAATTTTTGGAGTAATAATTGATTATTGTTAATCTCTCCCTCTACTTCTTTCCCTAGATGGTAGAAAGTTTGTTACAAGCTAAAGTCGTCATTGGTTAAACATTGCTGTTTGCTTTTACTCTCTTTTATTCATACCATAAGAGTTGGGAGTAGACCATTAAATGGGATTCCATTTCGTTTTGATTATCCATAAATACTGATAATTTTGTTCAGCATGGTTTATAAAGAGATTATTCTGTTCAATTGACATTTTCACTTTAACAATGATGCAGAATGAGCTTGACTATTGTGGGGAAGAGCCGTCAATGTCCCCTAGGGCACCGCACCAACATCAGAATTCTCAGCCAATTCAGTTCTCCAACTCCAGTTTCTTGGTTTCTCCAGGTTCGTCCGGACCAGTGACTGCCAACCAGCACTGTGATCAACAAACGAAAAATGCAGTTTTCTCGAATGCTTTGTCAAGCCCTATCCGCAGGAGTCTCCAGAATTATCACATTGCTCAGGGAGGATACTGCCAGAACAGGGAGTCCAATGATTCTTCGATGGACATGTGAGACGACAGTTCTCTTAGGCAGCTCTTCCTGTGCTATTAATGGGCGGCCTGGAAAGCTGTTGATACTTCAATAGTGGAAAATGATACATGGAAGAGATTTTCGGAGTGAACGGGTTACGATGATGACTTCAAACATGTGAAGAAAAGGCTTGGCGTGAGTTTGGATTGGCATATGCTTTTTCTCGGATCAAAATAGCCTATTAGCTTATCATCCCTCTCTTAGAACTGCCCCTTAGTTTGTGTCTTGATGAAGTTGGGTACCAGTTGGTACCCTATGTCACTTGTTATCAATCATGCTTTCGCTTAATGTGTGTGCTTGTTTTACCGTGTAAATTTGTGTTTTATGTAGCTGCTTGTATCTCTCGCAGTCTGGTTTATTAAGTTTTCGTTTAATTCTTCAAAGCTCGAGCAATGATCCTCTTGTGCTGTCGTAAGGCAAAGTGACTACAGAAATATATCTTTGCAGAACCTTTGAACATAAATTTAAGTGGAGAAGCTAATGCTCGACTCTTATCTTATTAATGTTTGGAATATTGAAACAAAAATTAAAATGGAGAATATTACTAGTTTAATTTTTAAAAAAGATACTTGTATACTTACAGGACAGTAATGAAAATAGGTAACAAAATAACCTCAGATAGATTTTTATCCTCATTGACGCTCTGCGCCTATTTAATAACCAAGGCATGCACCTTTTTGATACCTCAAGTCTCTTCTTCCTCTTGTTATACTCTTAATTCGGTACATCATTAATATCATCCTCATTATTCCCATTAAGAAATTCCATCACTCGTTTCCCCCTGCTTTACCATATGAAATACTTTTCATGGAGGGCAATTACGAAATCTATGATTAGGTTGGTTACACTTAGAAGCATTTCTTAGGAATCGATTCAAGGATTTATAATGCTTTGCTCATCCTTTGCTTATTTTTTTAACTCACTTTTTTCTTTATGAGAATTAATATACGTGACATATATGCATATTTTCTTAAGTATTTTATTTGATTTATATGTTTTACTTAGCTTTTAATATATTTGTAGATAATAGTGCACATTTGACGTTGGAATGAGATTTACCAAGAACTAGGGCCTATTTCAAATAAAACTTAAAAAATTTACTATTTTTAGAGAAACATGATTTTGCGTAAGTTCTAGTGCCAACCCATGCATTATATGAATCAAGTATAAGAGAGAAATAGACTATAACGTGGATTAGAGAGTGATTGAGTGTCATTGAAGAAGGTTCATAGACTAATATAGCCTAAATTATGGTTGTGTCTTAAACAGTGTGCAAATCATTAAGTATCTATACTAAGAGCGAATGGGATAGACGACCACGGAATCGATCCCTATCGTCAATTTAATCCAGCGGCTTATATTCTTTTTCTTCTTCTTCTTCCTTTTTTCTGTTTATTGAATGTTGTGTCTTCGCGCGATATACACGCAATCTTCTGACCCAATCTTCTGATCCAGCTGTGGTCAGTTTTCCACCTTCTTTTTCTGTTTATTGAATGTTATGTCTTCCCGCGATATACACGCAATCTTCTGACCCAATCTTCTGATGCAATATTTTGTGAGATGACCACGCACGCGGCCACGCAATGCATGCCCTTGTGACTGCTTATATGTGTTCATATCTGATCATTCATGTTGTGTCCTTTCTCTCTCTTTGTTTTTCCTCTCCGCCCTTGCCTTCCTCTGCTTTCTTCAGCTGTGATTGTCGTAGCTGTTGTTGCCGTCGAAAGAGTATCAGTGGTTTCCTCTGTTATTTGTAAATCTTCTTTAAGCTTTTTTTGGTGTGTACAGATGTTTTTGGAGTTTGTCTCCATCTTTAGTCAGTTTTCTTTTTTCCTCATCTTCTCTTATCTTTGTGACAGTGGTCGTGGTTGTCGTAGCTGTTGTTGCTATCGAAAGAGTATCAGTGTTCACCAACTCGACATCGGATGTTGTATCTTGAACTTAGCATAAGGTTGTTCACCAACTTGACGTCGGATGTTACCGCTTCGTCTCAGTTTCCAGTTGCTCTTAGTTTTCGCTTCATGTTACTTTTATTCATCTGTTACTTGTAAATCTTCTTTAAGCTTTTTTTGGTGTGTACAGATGTTTTTGGAGTGTGTCTCCAGCTTTAGTCAGTTTTCTTTTTTGCT
>JANIJH010000003.1:43621830-43641765 GCA_024520975.1 Erythroxylum areolatum
CCATATTTCACAAAAATATTCCATTTAGACACATATGCCGGGAACTGTCAGGAATGCATGTACAAACATGTGCATATACAAAAATTTTCATTCATAGAAATATAGAGGCTATATGATGCGTGTTCATGCCGAGATATATTGTCACTCGCCTAACCCGTCCCAAATGACCAAATTATCCTTCCCATCGGTGATGGGATGTTACAAATCTATATGGAAAGAAGCTCCTCTATCTCATGGTAGAACTTATTAAATTATTCTAACATTGAACCTTGGACATATAATAGTTCCAAATGGAATCTGTATGGAAAGAAGCTCCTCTATCTCATGGTAGCCTACTCTATCACCTTACAAAACTTTCATTATTAGATTAACCATAACCTTTACATATTTTTAGTGATTCTTATAGCATTATCAAATAATACAAGTCTTGGATAAAAATCTATAAGGCATGAGAATGCCCTTACTGATGATCCTTTACTTAGATAATATCTGGGATTCCTTAAACATTGTGATATCTCACACTGGGTAAATCCCTAACCCTTCGTCCTCATACTTAAACTACAAAATGTACTTGTAAGTTATGGTCAATATAAAATATATAAGCAGTGATTTCAAATTTAGTGGTTAATCATATTCTGGCAATTTTACACAAAGCAAAGTTTGAATTTAAGGGTTATAGTAAAAAATTTGACAGATAAGTCATCTTTACTACCATTCTATAGAAAAATAAATGAGATTTTCACCTCATACGACTCCTTGTTTAATGCTTTTGAAGTTAATGGATCCTTTTCCTCCTTCGAGAAGCTTCGCCATTCATCTACTTAATCTTGAAAGTGACTAGGACAAATCCAGTTACATTTTTATGTTCCAATAGAACACTTTTCTTTTTTTATTATTCTACAAGTTTGCCATACACAAATCCAATCATAATTTTATAACTTTATTATAACTTATAATAAAAGCAATAAATCTTTCTTGATCAATCCCTTTTTCCCTTATTCTTTAAGAATTAGAAAAAAAATTTCAAGTTTGAATTTGTTCATTTGGAATCTAAGCACTTCTACTTCATTTTTATTTTTATTTTTCTATTCTTTATTCTTTTTATTATTATAACTTTATTATCATCTTGTTTGACTCCCTTTGTTATTCCTTAAGTCTTATAGGTTTAGTTTGATCTTATAGAATCGAAAACATTTTTCTCATTAAGTGAGAGGTATTAAAAATAATATTAGTTTTTTATCAGAAAAATATTATACGGAATCTTTAGTTTTTTTTCTCTCTTTTGCTATCCATATCACATAGGTACAACATTTGAATCGATACAAAATCTCTTCTTCTATATTTATATAAATTAATATTATTACATTTCAATTCCTTCTTCACACCTCCCACCATGTGCTTATGTACTCTTTAAATAGGAATTTATTTTTTGAAAGATCATGACTTTCATGCTTTAGTAGATCTCCTAAATCCTTTCGATGACCAATATTGTGTTGAAGGGGTATCTATATGATTTGATTGATTGTGTAAATCATGTAGTGGAAATGGAATTGGGAAAACTATACAGAAAAGATTATTCTTTTCTCTTCATCATATTCTTTATTTTATTAGTATTAGCTAGAGATCCTGACTCAATGGGTCCCTTTTTCACGATGAATTGTTAGGACCAATATGACATTTTATCTCTATGAACCAAGGAGAAAAAGGCTCATTGATAAGAGGATTGTACTATAAGAGAAGCAAAAAGATTACCTTTTTTAAATATGTAATATGGATTCTAAATAATGCAATGTAATTAGACTCTCATATCGATCCAAATGAATCAACCTTTCCACGGAGGTCAATCTTTGCCTATTAACCATGAGGATTGCAAGTTATAAAATTTGTCTCCATTGTATAGACATCTATTTTATATCAATTACCATGAAATTCCTAATTAATAAATGAAATAATTAATAAATAAAATAGTCAATGATGGGTTAACATTAGCCTCTTTTTTATTTGTAGCAATGAAACTTGTATGTCTTCTTAAGAAAAGGAATTTGTCTACTATTTTTTGAGGTCTCAAAACGGTGTGGAAACACATAAGAAGTCTTCGATGGAAATGAAAATGAGATGTAAATCTAGGTATTTTGAGAATAGTAAGATCTTTGACATAAGAAAAAGGGGTTGATATATATCATCTTAACTTGGTTTTGATTTCTTTATTTATTTTTAGAATAGAGAGTTGAGGTCCTCTCTTACTCATAGTGAATTTGTAAACATCATTTTTTGCTTACGTTTCTATAAAATAATTTGAGTTGTTTTATAATATAAATTAAAATTATATGGTTAATTATAAAAAATCTAAACTTTTGTCAATTTTTAAATTATACTTTAAAATGCAGCAATAAAAAGTCTAAACTTTCAATTTTTTTCAATTCTAGCCCAAACTTCAAAAAGTGGCAATAAAAGCTTAAACTTTCAATTTTCTTCAATTTTAACCCGACATTATTTGTTATTCTCCCTCAGCTCTCAGTCATTTGTTTTCTGTTTTTTCTTCTGACGTCCTAAACTACTATCACATTACAGCGTATTGTACTAGTAAACTCTTCATTTTTAGTTCGTACTTCAAAGTCATTAGTGTGAGGGCACCAGGGTTGCGTAATCTGAAAATCGAAGAGTGATGGCGTCGAGAGAACAAACTGAAGATGAAAGGAAAATTTGAAATCAAAGCATAAGGTTGTCGGGCTTGCATAATCTGATTTAGGTCATTTTTAAACAATAACATTGTTTTAATTATGTAATTAAACGATGTCATTTCATTAATTTTATTTGTTGTGTTAATTTTGGCTGATATATATTAATAGTTAAGGTTTTTGAAACACAAGGCAAGTCACATAAGCAAACTTAATGAAAATACTAATATTGAACTAGAATTGAAAAAATTCAAAGTTTGAACATGTTAATGCTACTTTTTGAAGTTCGGGCTAAAATTGAAAAAATTCAAGGTTTGAGCATTTTATTGTTACTTTTTAAAGTTAAGGTTATATTTAAAAAATTGACGAAAGTTTGAGTTTTTTTAGTAATTAACCCAAAACTATAAGCAGTATTTTTATTTACATTTCTTTTTCAGTCTTAGTTATTTTATTATAACAATATTTACATTTCTTTTTCAGTCTTAGTTATTTTAAAATTGTTATAATAAAAAGAAAAATAAATAAAAAGACAGGAAAAAAAAAAAAGAACACCATCAAAGTAATTCAACAAAGAATTACAAGCCAGACTACACCAAATGAGAATTGCTATGATACAAGCTGGAGTGACAGTTAAAGCTAAAAAAGTGTGGGAGCAATCGAAGCGGCTGAAATTATAAAATTAAGCAAAGGTTGGAGTTGAAAAGCAGCCGTAGACTTGCAAACAAAAGCAAGCTTTATCTTTTTCTCTATTCCGTCATTACCACAACCCGTACCAGAACCTTACTTTATCATTCCGATAACTATTAAATAAATAAAAATAACAAAAAAGCAAGGCAATAATACAAAGGGGCCCATCGCTATCATGCGCCATGGAGTCGCTATCGCTATCCATCTTTAAATCAATCGAACCAGAAGTAAACGTAAATCTTTGTAACGCTCCCTTCCTCCCTCTCTCTCTCCTTTTTCTTTTTGATTTTGGTTTGTAAGTTCTCAGGATAATTGCGCTTATAATTTCTCAGTAATATTTGGGCGCCGCCATTTTAGACTCGGAGAATCTCGCTCTCAGGTACACTTTCTGTTTGGTTCTCGAGAAAAACGGGAAATCTTTTTTTTGTCAAAACTTCATTTAACTGGTTTTGTGGGAGCTGTTTTGATGCATTCGTCTATAGCTTTTTTCTCTACTTTTTCTATCCAAAATTTTCTCCTGCCTTTTCTCTTTAGCCAAAAGCGGTGAACTACTGTGTGATAGTGAAGCAATGCACACAATATTGTCGATTTACTTGTTTCTGCTCTCTATCCGATTTATTTTCATAGTATACTGGTATGAGTGTGGTTAAATTATGCTTGATTTGCATGAATAATATAGTAGTTAATTTTCCTTTTTTTTTTTTTAATTTCAAGTTATTGTTTTGGAAATCAGTGATGATATTTAGATGTTGCTCTTTTTTACTTTCTTAAATTAAAATCCGAAAGTTAATCGGTTGATGTATGTTTGTGCTTGCTTGCAAAATATAAGATGCGATTCTTATGATCTCTTTCGTACTCCTTTTTTCTTTTATTCTTTGCTTCGTTTTATTTTTGATGTCGTTTTAGCATGGTGATTGGAAGGTTTTGTGGTTAGATGTGCTGTTTCACTTGTTAATATTTTTGTTGTTTTGGTTTCGTGAGTTTGAAACAGTGTATCATTTCAAAGAATTGTGCCAGGCAATAGCGCATTTAAATGATTTGGAATTTTCTGTGATGAATTTGGGGATGTAATAGAAGTAATTGGAATTTATCTGTTTCAAGTTTTGGGAAATCTTTAGATGGAAATGATTAAATATCAGATATCTATTTTAAGTGTATTTGTCTCATTTCTTCGTTTCTATCTTTTTTAAATTTTGCTTCTGGCTTTGTGATGTCTTACGGCCTGCTGCAGGATATTGGTAAACAAAGGGTTGGTGCCTTTGTCACTGAGAGGGAGCTGAAGAAACTATACAGGGTCTAGATCTTGGAACCCGATGATTAGAACTGATGTTATTGGCAGTGGAAGGAGGAGGGTTCTTCTCTTCTTCAGCTTCTGGGTATAGCAAGGGCCTGACCCTTCTTCTCTTGGGTAAGAAGCACGAAGACAGGCCCATGAGAGTTTCCCCGTGGAATCAGTACCGGTTGGTGGACCAAGAACCAGACCCTGACATCCAGCTGGCTTCTGTGAAGGACCGGCTCTCCCGCGGTTGCGCTTCTTTTGTCTGCTTTAGTCGCGCTTCTGCAGGGCTTGATTCCCCGTCACAGCTCAAAGTAGGCCCTGCCCAGCAGCAGGATGTGTTGCCAGATCCTCTTGTTGATTATAAAGGAAAGAATAACTCAGTAGATATTGCAGATGATAATAATGCACAAAAGATTTCTCTGAAGAGCAGCTTGAAGAAATCACAAAGTGGTGTTCAGATTCCTCTTGAGGATTTCAATCAACGTGACGCATCAAGTGACAAGGAAAATGATATTATTGGGCATACAGAAAGCAGAAAAGTGCAGTGGACAGATGTTTGTGGAAATGAGCTTGCTGAGATCAGGGAATTTGAACCAAGGTATAGATATATATCCTGAATCGAGATACATTTTCTAATATGCCTTAATTTCGATTTAGCATAGTTCTCCTCCCAACATCTGTTCATATTGAATCCCTATGTAGCCAACAAACAGAAAAAGAAAGACAAAACAGACAAAACAAAGAGATAATTCACATTAGAAGTTTGTGTAAGTAGTATTCTGATCTCTCAAATGTGTCTATGTCTATCCATGGGCGTCTTGACTTCACATTCTCCAGAAGCTATGAGCTCATACTTTACTAATTTCAGAATCACAACATAATAAGAGTTCAATTGCTATATACCTAATATGCTTAATACATTAGTAGTATCTGCATATTTGATTGGGTATAGCTTGCAATTTTCTTTTATGTCCTTGATCTGTGGGAAAGTGCCAGTATCATGTCTAATAACTTGGTACAGTTTTAGAAGGATGAGTTGGTAATCTGAAAATACTGATAAATGTGAGGTTCTTCAAAGCAATTATACCAACTGTACTTACAAGCTTTTCTAGTACATTCACATGGCATTTCTTACATTTTCTTCTCCGAAAGTTGTTCCTTCTCTCACTACCTGCTCTCATCTCTGTTCCTCTCTATCAAATAAGATTCGTGTGCTGAGAAATGAATGAGAAATCTTTTACCTATTGCAATGCTCAGTTTTGATATTTATGTTTTTCTAATCTTTCAATATTAATCTTTTGTTACAATTGATCTCCCATAGTTGTCTGAACTAGTTACTGATCTATAGTTGTAGTTTGTAACAAACAGTTTACACCCCTGATTCTATAATTGAACTGAGAGAAGGTTTTTCGTACGTAAAGAGGTCAGATTGATACATCGGGATGCAGTAATTTTAGGTATTTCATGGACTTCTATTGTCTGTGGCACGGGAACAGAATGCTTTTCGGAGGCAGATTTTATAGGGACATTAGAGATATTGATTTGAGTGATGAATAACATGTATACTAGACACAGTTACTGTTTAATTATGCATGTGTGAAAGGTTTAGTTGTTGCTTCCTCTTTCTCTCTTTCACTTTCTTTCCATCTTTTCTTTACCATTGGTCCTTGTGGAATTTTTACTCAATTTATTCCTGCATAAAATGATCTAGTGTTGGGTTGTCATGAACAAGTAGCTATGTTCTTGGTTTCCTTCATTTTCTGGTCAATTCTTTTACCCAGGATGAAGGTTCAATTGTTCAGTAGTTGCATTCAATATTTTAAGCATTGAACTTAGTATTCCTTCTTCGAAATAACTGCAGGCTTTCTTTGGTACAGTGAAATTTCACAATCAACCTTCAATTTATGAATAATAATTATTTGTTCTAAATTCAGTGGATTTGTACCATGTCATTTTTGTTTTGTTTAAATCTGATTATCTCGTTTACAATTGAGTGGAATCTTTCGGGTAATCTCTACTGGAACTACTATTTGATGTTGAGTGAGGATTGGCATGAGATGCTGATATCCTGGTAACAAACCTTTTGAGATTTTTCTATTCAAGTTGTCTAATCTCTAAGCCATATAAATCCTTTGTTATGTATGTGTTGTGCCTACCAAGTACTTTTTTCTTTGAGGATCAAGGTTGAATTTATATGTGCTTTGCCAATATAAAAATCTAGTAACTTGCAGTTGTAAGTAAAGCATTGTCACCTCAGAAACTTCAACATATAGCAACGCACTGTTCTGCTTTTTCTTCGGATGTTCCCACGCTGAGAGTTAATTTACTTCAACTTTGGTGTTGTTTGATATTGGGTGTCTTTTCCATGATCCCACCCATAATAACGACAATGTCTGGCTGTTTTGGTTCCTAGGCTTTCTTTTCACTGGATATGTAACAAAAGTGAAAGGGGCATTGATTATCGTGTATTTTCTGTGCTTGTTATATACTCCACGGATAGGGTATTCATATTTTCTGGTTCAATTCTGACGAATGGAGTTCCATTTAGACACTTTTGACCAACATGCATCATGCATTTAATCATTAGCAAGCATGTTTCCTTTGGCCTTTCTTTTTAATACATTTTCTTATTATCCATCGTAACTTGAAGTACGCACTATCTAATTACAGTGAAAGGGGCGGATCAGATGATGAACTAGAGAATGGAAATGAAAGAAGTTGTGCATGTGTGATTATGTAATAGGTTTGTGCCAGAACTCCAGGTTTACCGGAAGTGCAACAACGTACCATGTAAATTGCTACTAACAGAGGCCATTCCATTTGTTCCTGGGCCAATTTGATTCTTTTATTAGGAAAAAAGAATGAGTTCCTGAGGAATGTTTCCAAACAAGGAAAACCATGCTCATCCCACCTGATCTGCTCATTTTATGTCCATATTGAATTGATGAGGATCTCAATTTTGTTAATCTGATCTCGGCTTATGTTTGTTTCATTACTTTAGTACTGGTGATTGCATTATCCATTGTTAATGTTCTATATTAGTTTTGGCTCTTGACTTTCTCCTTTCTTGTGATTGCCTTGTCAATTGTTTGTCTTAAATTAATGCATCAAATAGTTTCCCTCATTCCTTGCTGAATATCATATCATTCGTGGTGTTTAGTACCTTATAATTCATGAACATTGGCTTTCCAACGTGGATGATTATAAAAAGAACCATAATGGTAACAAAGTAAATACCGAATTTGATTTTATTCAAGGCATCATTTCATGTAAATTTTTTAAAATTATGGAATATTTTTTAAATTTTATAAAGTTGTAAAATAATTTTTCAATATATGGTGTCAAATAGTTTTTAATTTTACTTCATTTTTAAAAAATTATAATAGTAAAATCAAAATAATATAAATTTATTATAATTTCTATTTTTATTCTTATCGATATTATTTTCTCATTTTTATATAAATAATAGTTGCAATTGATTACATGGAAATATTATATGACAAGAATAATATAGATTTATAAGCATAATAAGATTTCGTGTCAAGCAAAAATAAAACTTGAGACAAAAGTCTAAGTAGTTAGAAGTTTTATAGTTATATTGCCTAAAAAAAATTGAATATTTTTTCCAGAAAAATGTTCAAGTAAAATTAAAAGAAGTAAAAAATAAAAAACCTAAAATTTCATTATATGACACATTGACTCAATTAGCACTAGTCATAAGTTCAAAGAGCTTCATCATTATTATCATCCAAGTGCAATGCATCAAATGATATGTTAATTCTTTTCTATCTAAGATTATTTTTTAAGTCATTCTCACATACTTTAGAAATTCAATTTATTAAATGCTCGATATGATTAAGGAAATTTTAATTTATAGAGCTAATTGTTTATTAAGAGTTTTAATAAACAAATAAAATCATATTATTAATAAATATATTCAGTTTAATAATGATATAAAATATCTTTATCAAAACTTTAAATTGTATTGAAAAAACCGTATTATTTAATCTCTATTACTCACAATAGTCTTTAGCAACCTATGCAATATTATAACCTCTTTAAAGAACAAGTCAACAATATGAATAACATCATTGATTTTAGAACAAGCAATAAAATGAGTCATCTTGCTAAATCAATCAACCACCATAAAGATGTTATCCTTTCTACTAAATGATCTAGGTAATCCAAGCACAAATTTCATAGATATATCAACGCAAGAATGAGAGGGGACAGGTAAGGGAGAATATAAACCATATGATTGAACATTAGATTTTGCATGCCTTCAAGTAATACATTTAGCACAAACAGAAACAACATCCTTTCTCATTTTAGGCCAATAAAAATGTTCATGCAAAAGAGCTAAAATTTTCTCAATACCAAAGTAATCCATCAATCCACCACCATGTATCTCTATAACAAGTAATTTACGCATAGAGCAAGATGGAATGTAAAGTTTATCATTTTTTTAATAGAAATCCATCAAATCTATAGAAATTATCAATATCATGTTTTTCACAAGATTTTCAAAATTTTTGCAACGTCACAATCAAATTCATACATGCCTTTCAACATCTCAAAACCAGGTAATCTAGCATGCACAAAGGTTAGAAGAGAGTATTTCCTAAAAAAAAGCATTAGCCACAATGTTTTTCTTCCCTTGTTTATGTTTAATAACATAAGGAAAAGTTTTAATAAATTCTAACCGCCTAGCAAGTCTCTTGTTCAATTTATCTTGGGACTTTAAAAATTTCAAGCTTTCATGATTAGAATGAATAATAAATTCTTTTGGCCGCAAGAATTTTTGCCAAGTCTTTAAAGACCTTTCTAAAGCATACAACTCTTTATTATGTATGAAGTAATTTAAATCAACACCGCTTAGTTTTTCACTCAACTAAGCAATGGGTTTAAAATCCTGCATTAAAATAGCACCAATGGCTAATCCAAAAGCATCACATTCAACCTCGAAAACTTTAGAAAAATCAGGGAGAATAAGAAGATGAGCATTGGTCAATTTTTCGACTTAGTGTAACTTACTCTAGAAAGCTTAGATTTGAATGATTCCAAAATGAGGAGAAAGAATAGATTTTGAACTTGAAGAAACACCTATTAATTAGCCAAAAACTCAAACAAAAAGTGAACGAAACAATAGATGAAAAACGGATAGAGAAGAAGATGGAAAATAAACAACACAAAAGGATAGTTATTTGAAATATAGCAACCAAAGCTCTAATACTAAATGATGCGAGACCCAATAGGAACTTATCCTATAGAATCTTCAATAAGATGGAGCTATGCTGGGAACAACTAGAATCAAACATATACAGAGGCACAAGAAACAAAATTGAAAAGATAGAAATAGAACAAAAAGATAAAAGGAGGTTAGAAGAATGTTGGTCAATAAAAAGAAGCGCAAGAGAAGTTGTCTCTTAAAACTCTAGCAAGAATGTTGGTCAATGGAAAGAACCCTAAGAGAACTTGTCTCTTAGAACTCTAATCTTGGAACACCACAAAGGAATACCACTCCTTCGATAAGTCAAGTATTATCAAATAAGACAAAGAAAGCAAGAATGCTCTCGATAATACTTAATATTATTTCTGAATGAAAAAATCCCTTTCAAAGTACAAAACGGGTGCCTATTTATAGGAAAAACTTCCTAAATTAATGTTCTAAGGAAGAAACCAAAAAAAAGGAAACAAATTAACCCCTAAAAGGAAACACAATAAACTTAGAAAGGTATTAACTAGATGACCTTATTGCAAGGAATATAAAAAAGGAAACTAATTAAACATGATTGGACCTTATAGATCAAGTCCTTCTCCTTATTTTTAATTGGGACATGGTTATCACATGATATTTTAAGTGAGTTCTCCCAATTGGACTCCATGTAGTCCTTTGGACACTTCATGCTGGGCTTCAAGGAGTAAGACAATGCCTTTTGGACCTTTATGAGATGAAATTTGACTCAACAATATGAGCTCTATCTCTTGAAAGTCTTGGATCAGACAATTCAATACTTGCTTCATTTCTTTGGCCCTAGCTCTTATCATTAGGCCTTTAATGTCTTGTAATGGATCTTTAGGAACATTATACTTGAATGTTTGGCCTTTGATATAGAAATTTCGTTTAGCCCCTTGCCTTGCACATTCAGACTTCAAATCTGTTCCAATTTTAGCTCCTAAGCCTCCTTTTGCAAGCCCATGTCCCTGCAAGTCATGTCCTAAGCTTTCTTGAGGCGGATCACACCATGTATGCTTCTATTCTTGTCTTTCACATGCCTATAGTTCTCCATCAATGTCTAATAGAAATAATTATACTTGCTTTCTAACCTCTTCTCTGCTACTTTATAGGTAGCATTATGGTCAGTAATGAATTGTATAATATTTTCTAACCTAACTTTATTTACAGCTTCATCAAATATCTTTAATAGAGTATTAACCTTATGTACAAGGTTAGATGTATCAATTAACTTTCAAAAAATCACGATCCTTTTAGCATAATAAAATAAAAATTCATAATGGGCTCTTTTCTTCTATTTGTCCAACTATCATACATGATTAAACACCCATAAACTGTTTAAGTCATTCTTTTTTTATTAAAACTACTTTTTATCTCACTAATGTCAATGTTTAAAAGATAACATCTATAGTCATCAATTGAAGGAGCCTTATATCTTGAACTATTAGAGATAGCAACATCCACAATAAGTTAGAAATAATAAGATTGAGCAACATTGAATGACACACCTATATCATTCCACCATTTAGTTATTTTCATGTCCATATTATGAGCTGCTTCTTTAGATTGTATACATTAATAATTGAAGGTTGAGCTCCCAGAGTTGTTCATGAAGCCAAAAAGTTAGATACATATCTTCTTCTTTTCCTTATATCAGTTACAACAATCCCTTCATGATGGATATAAATATCAACTTTAGTATTGTTAGTATTATCTTGATCACTGCAAAATGAAATTCCACTTTCTTTCTTATTATGATACTCTTTCTTTCTTATTATGATAATCTTTAAGCAAACTTTTTATCTATCATTTTACATCATGATTATCTTTCTTATAAGACTTCGTATTACCTTTGATCCCAACTAAATGTTTATTTGATCTAGTGATTTTTCCACATTTCAAATATTTATTATAATACAAATAAATAGTATGATTCTTCATACCAGGAACCAATCTTGCATAAGTCTAAGATGGATCATTAATTTTTCTTGATGAGGTTCATTATTAGAAATACTTACACTTTCTCCATTTATTTGTAAAACAAATAGATACATATGCAAAAAATAAAATAAAATAAAAACTTCATATCAAAATAAAGTTTTTGCATATGAAAGAAACAAAACACTAGTTTGACTATAGAATAAAGAAATATTTTTATATATGTATAATGTTGATGTATTATTGATCAATAAACCAATTATAGCCATTGGAACTTATATGAATTTTAGGTGTCCATTTGCAACAAAATTACTAGCTATAATAATCCAAAAGTTTGTTCTGAGAAGATTGACCATATACCAATACTATGTATTACCAAATTCATAACATTTTATGATTATAACAAGTTCAAATAGATTCTTTACTAATGTATAAGATACAATTCGATTTGGACATGTTAAGAAGTTAAATGGATATTGTAGAGAAAACTAAAAAATTATGTTGGGGTACATTAAAAGTATGTAATAGTTTATTGTATCTTATATCTTTGCTTTGGCAATGTATGTTACAAAACTGACATTATTATAAAATAAAAAGAAAAATATCATTACTTAACCATTCATATTATGTTGAATATTCCCTCATAACACTAATGATCATATCTTAAAAGCCTTGCCTACATTAAATTGGCAATGCAAATCATTAAGTATTACTCAGGATAAAGATCATTCTCAAACAGATAATATGCTGACAAATCTTCACTTTAAAGGTTGAAAATTAAAAACATGTCATATAATTAAAGTTTTTCTTTATTGGTATAGACCTTCAAATTCAAACCATAATTCAATACAGAGTTGAAAAGTGAAAAGTGCCAAGGAGAGAAGTTGATGGCACTGTAAAGAGAACAGTCGGCAACAGTAATTTGGCAGCGACAATCTAGCAATTGGAGAGTGCGAGCTAGTGAATTGGAGGTGAGGAAATGATGGAGAGAAAAGTTTATGAACAAATGAGAGTGAAGAGGAGAGCTAGAGGTGAGAAGAGAAGATAATTGTAGGAGAGGATTGAAGAGATGACAATTGAGTGAACTAAGGTCTAACAAAAAGAGGAGTAAAAGGACAAAGGAGACGAGGGAAAAGCTTATGGAATTATAAGAGGGTCAATAATTAGGGTTAAAGTTTAGGAAAAATTAGGGTATTTTTCAAAAAAAAAAACATTTCTATACTAATATTGATTGATATTTGAAGTGCCAACTGATATTAAAAGGATCAATAATAATTAACACCTTAACTTGATATAAAATAAGATTTTTTATATCATTTTCTGACTCATACAACGTTCTTTTCGTATATAGTAAAAGATGGATGTTAGAGTCAAACCCTTAAAACTGTCTTCTAACTTGGGTGATGTTAAAAGTCTTTCTAGTAACCTTTTATATTCATTTTTTCACATCCTTATTTAATGCATTTACGATTTAATGGATTAAAATTCTTCTGATTTAAAATTTAGATGTTTCAAAATCCTCTTTTATTAAATTTATGTTAAATTTGATGACAAATAATATATATGATGAATTTTTTTTCACAAAATCATATCATATGAGACCTGTTAGAAGTTAACATACCACAAAATTGTAAGTGTTAAAAATAAATAAATTTATTTCTTTATTGCATAATAATAATATATTAAATATTTTATTCATTATATAATAATAAAAGTATATTTTTGTAACATTCCGTTACCCATCTTAAGGTTAAAATTGTAATTGTGAGAGATTACGGAGAAATTAGGAAACGCATTACATGTTCATGCATATTATGTCATATATATACATATGAATAGTGAAGTTGTGGCTCATGAAAATAATTGTACCTACATTCATGAATAATTCCAGTTATAATTTGATTGAGTGGTGATTTTTAGTGTTTTGAGAATTTTGAATTTATTTATATTGAAAATTCTATTAGTTAGTAAGAATATTGTATTTGTGAAACTGGTTAATTTAGGCATAAATTTTGGAAAAAATTATAGAAAATAGGAAAAAAGACATCAAATGAAGATTTAGAAATAGTTGAATTGGAAAGATGAGAGTTTAGGGGAGTTAGTTTCAAAAGAAACTAAGTTAGAGCTTAGATGTGAGGGAAGTAACAAATGTCACTTAGGCTTGGTACTTTTGCTAGAAGTAGGCTACTGTTCTCTGAAAATTGAAAGGTTAAGTTATATGTCTAAGTTCTTTTTTCATTGGGATCATCTTTAAGTTTTCTCTCCATACACGGAGTTTTCCATCAAATCTCTTCTAAGAGATTTCTCTGTTTTTTCTTTCCTACACCAAACCCACTTTGCTATTTGTGTCTTCTACCCTAAGAAAAACCAGAAACTGGTCATTGTCCTCAGTGAAGTACGTAAACTGCATGGAATTTAGGGTTTGAAGATTTTGAAGTTTTCAAAAGGTAAGTAGTGAATAAATCCTTTAGAGTTGGGGATTTATGAAGAAAGTTGATGAATTACTATCATCTGCATGGAAATGGTATTTAAGTGTATATTCATAAATACTGTGTGGTTGGGAGGAAAAATTTGGATATAGTGTTAATTTTAGTTTTTGAAAGATTATTAGTGTTTAGGTGATGAAAAAGTGATGTTGGAGTTGAGATAGCAATAACTTGATCTGAAATTTTAGTAAAACTTCTGTATCAATTTAGATAGATTCGTCAAAATGGCCTTTATAAAAGTTATAAAGCTTCCTTTTATCTTTCTAACAATATATAGTATGAAAACTTGGACATTTAAGCTAAAAGTCAGGGGCCTTGTAAGGGAAGACGTTCAAAAGCGAAGTTGTTTCTTCTATCTTGAACTTCTTCTGTGTTACTGTTCATGAATTTCTTCTGTGTTACTGTTCATGAACTTCTTCTGTGTTTTGTTCCTTCTGTGTTTCACTCCTTCTAAGTTTTCTTCCTTTTGTGTTTTCTTCCTTCTGTGTTTCGCTCCTTATGAGTTTTCTTCCTTCTGTGTTTTGTTCCTTTTGTGTTTCACTCCTTCTGAGTTTTCTTCCTTCTGTGATTTGTTCCTTCTGAGTTTTGCTTCTTCTGTGTTTTGCTGATTCGTCTTCTTTTGTGTTTTGCTGACATGTTGTCTTCTGTTTTTAGTTGACGAGTCTTCTTCTATGTTTTGCTGACGTGTCTTCTTCTATGTTTTACATCTTACGTGTTTTGCTTCTTCTGAGTTTCGCTTCTTCTGTCTTTTTTTCGTCTGGGCATAACTTCTTCTCTAGACACCCAAATGAATTGATTCTTGAACCATTGGACTTGTAAGACATTACCCTACATCTCCACCTAAAATCATTTGGCCATCTGAAATGAATTGAGAAAGATTGAGTGAGAAACATGGGACGGGTACAGTGAGTGTGCTCTTAAATTATGAACTGGGGTTATTTCCACTAAACATACCTCAGTGTTTTGATTATATCTGGATCTATAGGATTCCAGATGAGTAATGAAGTGTGATTTCAATAGTTTTAATGAGGCCTAAACCTAAGTATGAATCATACTTAGATGAGTTTGGATGTGAGACCAATTTTGTGGTGAAATTGATGGAAAATACCCAGGATTGTCATGAACATGCATTGTACTTAAGTTCTTTCATACATGTGCATCTTTGGATACTTGTGATTGTAGAAATCGTGATATTGTGTATATTATTTGTTATAGAGGAGTAACTGGGACGTCAACCTCCAGACATTGCCGGATCTTCTAGGCATTAGCTTCGGGAGAAACTTGTGAGTCAACCTAGATGATTTCCTAGGATTTATTTACTTTGAATTTATTTGATGTGTTAGCTTCCAATTATAAATGTTTATGATTTGATTTGAATTTCGGACTTAAATTTCGAGGAGTTTGTTATATGGATATAGGTATTGGAAGTGTTTTGATTTGATCTGAAATCCTGTATGATATGTGAATTCTCAACGAAAGTTGAATGTCGGACTTAGGTCTGATGATGATGAGTTTCTAATTGAATATCATATGTGATTGTCTGATATGACACATATGTATTTGATGCATTTTATAAAATGCAGGCTCAGATAAAGGCGTTGTGACTTGAGTAGCCAATTTAAAGCGTGTCCACGTAGAGCTTTGCTTCGTGATTTCTGATTCTGCACATAGAGCTATGCTCCATGATTCTGTTCTGACTGATCCCTATGGGCTAGTATTTGTATAAGTATGTGATAGGCACTCGGTTGCAACAATAAGAACGAACATGAGTCTCATGCATATAGCATTATAAGATTGCTATCCATTGAATGAATATCTATGAAATATATGATATGTGTTTATGATCCGGTGAACTCATCAATGATAGTTCACTCATTGAGTTCGCAAAACTCACCCAAAATTTGTAAATATTTTTCAAAATCAGAAGAATACCCCGTTAGGCCAACGGGAGCATACTTACAGCATTCAAGTGAAGGATAGAGGTCGGGATCAGTTTGCGTCTGCATTGCATTTCTTTATTTTCGTATTGAATTGTGTTTATTATGAAATTTTTGTATTGAAAAATGTATTCAGAAATTTTTGCACAATGTGTATACAAATGTATTTATGTTGTAATATAAATACATTATGATCAAAGTGTTTTGATTTTGTATTGGGCCCCAATTGGCTATTGAAATCTTATTGATTGTACTGTGTTGATTGAAAAAGTTTATGATTGAAATGGACCGAATTGATTATTGATTTTTTGCAAAAGTGTGCATTGTTTCAAAAGAAAAAAAAGAGACTTTGTATTGAGTTTTAACTGTTTGAGTGTTCTAGCACGCCACCCTCGCGGGGCATGAACTCGGATATCACCCATGATGTCGGGTTCGGGTCTTGCGGGAGTGGGGTACTACATTTATGTGATATCAGAACCCAGAAGTATTATCTTATATGGGCATTTTGTAATATGTGTCAAGCTACATGCATTTTAGTCATGTCATAGCAAACGGTAGCGATTGATCCCTAATCTGAGTTACATGAGTATGAGTCACACGCATGAGCATGTGATAAGTGTTTAAGTTGATTGAGATAGTGAGAAAAGTGATGATATGTCAAAAAAGTAAGAAAATGGAAGTTGTGGATATTTAGAAATGAGAAATAGTATGTGATTGAATATGACAGACAAATATTTAGCATAATTGTATTGGAGGATGTATTTTGAATATGACACCAAGATTGTACTGTGATGATATATCCTCGAATATGATATAAATGTGAATGTATTGTCATAAATCGTTTGAGGAAAATAAGGATACGAGTAGAAATGAGGAGATTAAAGTATATAAGCAAATGGTAATGAAAACATAAATTTGTTATGATCATAAGAGGATGAATTTGGAACCGAAATGGTTATGTGCTTATCGTGACAAAAGTTTATAATTCAGTATAAGAAGATATTAGGGAAATTAAGACCAGAATTTCATAATGGTTATGCATCAGTAATTATGAATTGATTGAGGATACATATATGGGAAAAGAAATAGACAAAATTGATTTTACATGAGATAAATGATGTGTGCTAAGGAGAAAGTTAGAAATGCATATAAGATAGGATTTTATGTAAGAATAAGAAAGAGGTAAGCGAAAGCCCCATAGTTAAGTTAATTTGTTATTGTTAGTACATATTTGATAATGGGATTATCATGACAAGTAAGATTATTGAGCATATGGATATTATATGTGTGGGGTAATATATGAAGCAATCTAAGACTTATTGAATATTGTTAGTCATAGTTCCCATAGTCCAAAGTCTATGACGAATTGGAATAATACATGCAAGTGCAAATAGTGATCAATAGAGGATAGATTGAGGTTATTAATGATGATACTATAAGTGATGAATTTTGTGAAAAAGAAGAAGGGCACGATTGTAGCACAGTTCCCACGATCGAAGACGGATACAAAAGAAAAGTTGTTGTCTTGAATCAAATGAGATTAAGGTATCGTAAATGTGAGTTACTAATTGGTAAATTGTCTTAAAGTGCATATGTGGAAAAGATGGAATGATCTTGATGATATATATATCAAGGTATAAGGGTAAATGAACTGCTTGATGCTTTACTAAGCCTTATCAGAATGGATATTGTTATCATATAAGTTATGATAGGAATTAATCTCCTAGAGATTACTAAGAATGTCTGATCAACAATGATGAAAATAATGGATTGATAAAGGTTACATGAACAATATAGAAGATTGTAGCAAAAAGTCTTCTTTTAAAGAAGAAGAATTTCACCGAATTAGGTTAAGCAGATCAGATAGTTTACTTTAAGAATGATCAATGAAGGAACAAATTAGAAATGAATCTGTAATGAATCAAAATTGAATATTAGAGTTCTAATCCTAACGGAGGCTTAAGGATACGATGTTGAATATGCTACCAAAAGTGTATGCATTTTTGTTGATGTAAAGTATCCAACTAGGTGAAAATTGAGGTGACATTAAGTATAAGGGATAAAAATCAGATATGATAAATGGGTTATCAACACAGGAAGTTAATTTTGCAATTAGCTCGAAATGTATGGAGAAACTAGAACGAATAAGCAGGCGTTAGAGTAAATTCATATGAAAATCAGAGAAAATTAAATGAATTGAGAAAAATCGTTCGAGAAAAAGAAGTCAATTGGGGAATCGAAAGTGACATGAGATAATACTACTTCATTGAGGAACTAGATTTTTAAAGAATTACGAAAACAAATCATGGGAACGAGGAGTTTTGGGTTATATCTGTTAAAGTTAACAAAACCCCGATGGTATTATGGTATTGAAGATTAAAGTGATCCAAGCAAAACCGGATCAATTAGTGACTATGATTAGAAATGATATATTGAGTGTATTTGAAAAGCAAAGAGCATATTTGTGAAACTTGAGGATAAATCTTACATATCATGAAGGTAAAAACAATTACATGCTGAGTTCAATAGGAGTGAACTTTTGCTTGATTAAATAAAATGTTGAATCTTACAGTAACTGAACATGGCGTATTGTGAGACCTAAGGAAATAGAGGCAATGAAGAACTAAGAGACTACAAAGAATACATGAGAGATTTGGAGTTCCTTAGAACTAGCTGTACATTGGATACTACCAAGATTAAAAAGGAGTTTTTACTAATCTTAACCGGTGATTAAAATGTTTGAGGAAAAATGTGTAAACCGTATCAGTGATGAATGTAAAGAGAATTTTGAGGAATTATAACACCGATGTTAATAATATCATTTAGAATTGGAGATTTGAAATATATATTGATGTTTACAACAGAGATTAGGATGAAATCTAATGCAGCAAAAATAAAGTGATTTCATATGCATTGAGACAATTAAAGTCTTATGAGCTGCTTATTTGATGCATGATTTAGAACTTGCTGTTATAGTGATTACTTTGAAAGTTTGGAGACATTATACGAACAGTGAAACATTTTGGATCTATATATAAATATACAGATCATTAAAGTTTGAGGTAAGTATGGAGTTTGAAAGAACTGAATATAAGGTTGAGACCATGAATAGAGTTACTGAAAGATTTTGATTAGGCGAATGAGTATTTCCTCGTAAAGCTAGTGATGTAATTTGATGCATGGAATAGAAAAATTCATTAGCTGTGTAACATAAATTCAGAAATTGAGATTACAAAGCCAAATGCAATGAAAAGCATAGAATGTTGAGATGAATTTTAGGCAAATCAAAGTACTCTTAGCTATTGAAATTAAGATCGGTTTCATATGAAAAGATTAGCAAAGCCTAAATTAATAATTAGAAAATTGTGGATCTTATTGAGGAATCAAAAATGAATCCAAGTTTGAGCTTGAATTGGAAAATGATATTTGGTGACTAAATCAAAAAGGATGTGTGTTGGATCCCGTTTTCAGAACCCAACTGCATAAACTTAAGATCATCATACATCTAAAGCGTGGTTCCTGGAAATCCTTTGTTACTTTGATACTACCTATGTTGGACCCCGTTTCTGGGACCCAACATCGGAATCATAACTCGAACACATGTACAAAACGTGAGCGAACTTATACTTGGCGAAAGCAAAAGAAATCGAAAGCAAAACAAATTGGCTCGGAATTCAAAACAACAAATGATTCA
>JANIJH010000003.1:43649009-43661719 GCA_024520975.1 Erythroxylum areolatum
TTAGTCACGTGGTAGTCATGTGGTTAGTGTTGTCTTTTAACTTTGTTGTATATATTATGAAATCTCACTTTGTACTGAACGGTTGAGATAATAAAAGAAGCTAGTTTATTTACTCTGTTTTCTCATTCTTTCTCACTCGTTCTTCTGTTCAGCGTCTATCAAGCTATGGAATTAGCTACAAGAGTTGGTATTCAGTGTCCTGCCACTGAGTGGTCACAAATGATTGACCGGGCAACAGAGTTTAAAGTTTAGCTTTCCAGGTGATCGACAGCTTGCAAGATTGGCTTGACAAGTATGGTGGCAAGTAGACGGAGCATCAGCTGAGTCCTATGTTTTGAGTAAATAAAGAAACCTTTCTTTGCTTCAAGGTACATTCAGGTGTTTTTAGGAGAATTCGAAAGGGCGTTTAGATTTTAGAAAAATGAAATTAGGTTAATCAATTAAAAAATACTAGTAAACGAGTTTTTTTTTATTAGATTTATATATTTTTCACTTACTTAGAATAGATATAGCCATTCGCATTAACTTGCCCTTCTTCTCTGACACTTGGTCACATATCATCCACACGTACTCTTCTGATTCTCTAATGCCCACACATACACAAAATATTTGCTACGTATAATAAGAAAATTTGGGATTCTAATTTAGAGCAAGAAAAAGGAAAAATGTCGCTGGCACCTTCCATGCCCCGCATCAAAATCCCAAACCCATCAGCATCTTGCTCCTCTCCATGTTCATCTTCATCAGCCGCTTCTTCAACTTGTTGTTTTAGATTGCCCAATCATGTTGGAATGACCAAGGCCTATGCTGCTGTTACCATTAGAAGCTCTCAGGCTGATGGGCCTATTAGGAGACCTGTGGCACCTTCCCTTAGAGAACCCTCTCCACCAACTCCTTCGCCTCCTGTTGCTCCACCCCCCAAACCGGGGACTCAGGTGACTGTGGGAGACAAGAGTATCATCACTTTGGAGTTCCAGAGGCAAAAGGCGAAGGAGCTTCAAGACTTCTTTAAGCAGAGAAAACTTGAAGAGGCAAATCAAGGTCCCTTCTTTGGCTTCATTGGGAAGAACGAGATTATTAATGGAAGGTAACGACCTTCCCTTTTGTTAGACAGCTAAAGATTTTAACTTTTTCTTTTATCGGGATAAATTATGAAGATTGGTTGTGTACTTGGTGCTTGTTCGTCAGTGGAACTATAGGTTCTCTGGTTCAGTCAATAGTCTTTGAATGAATACTAAGGGCATATAGGTAAGTGATAAAGAAGGTGGAAGAAGGAGATATGGTGACTTCTTTCTGGCCAAGTAAGGGATTTGATGGTAATTAGCACACAACGAACAAGACTCAGTTCCCGTAGTTGGAGATGCCACCTAGAATTTGAGAAGAAGATATGGTCCGGCATACGCTAAGTGAACCAGCATGCCACTAAACCAAAGCCTAGTTGATAAGAAGCTGTGTTTAATGGAGACTTGACTTAAGTTCTCCATTTCGAGCCTTTTGGTAGAAAAAGGATGAAATCCAGAATTAAACCTGCTAATAACTGAAATAGCTATTGGCATATCAAAATTTACAGGTGAAACTTTTTACGTTTTATCTACTTGGTTGATGACTTTTATCATCCTAAACACTTCCCTTCTCTTGCTTCATTTTCTCATTTCTCCTTTTTTGAGAGAACTTACATTGTTCCTCTGAATCCTTAGCACTAGGTTCAAAGAACATTTCTGTAACAGAAATTTATTCTTTCTTGTTTTCCTGGTGTGATCAGATGTGTACCTCTGTTCCTCTGTCATCTTCTGAAGAAATAAAAGATGGCTAACTTGAACTTCTTCATTGGTAAATTATTTAGTATGATTGAAAGTTCAGGAGAAATCTTTCTAATAACTAACATGATGTTCACTTCAGAAGGACCCTGAAATCCTCAATGTTTCACTTCTGTAGCACTTACTAGTCCATCACACAGAACTGAAATTGAAAATTGGAAACTAAAAGGCCTTGAATACAATTTGCATTCCCTCCTACTATTACTATGGAAATCTGCATGTAGCGGTTCATTTTAAAATGACTTTGTTAAATAGCACTTGATGGGATAACAAGATACTGGTAAATTTCATTTCTTGTCGTTCTGGTTATCAGGGAATAGGCCGAGTGGAGAAGCCAATTGAAATCTTCCAATCATTGTTGTAACTATAACCTTTGATTTATATGGCACTATGTTTTGCTTTTGCTCTTCATTTTATATAATGCGGACAGTTGAAGGAAGTACATGTAAATGACTTCATGCCAGCAATGCATGCAGTTTTCATGTAGTATAAACCAAATATGAGGCTTAGTTAATGGTTTAAGCTTTAAAATGTTGTCTTGTAGTAGGAAGTCCTATACTTTAACCACGCAAATCCCATCTTTGTGATTATAGTTGAACTTGGCTCATGATCTTGTATGGCCTTGTCAAACTTTGTATTTAATAATGGGTTCTTACCTATGTAGCATGGACTCGGCAAAATGGAGCCGTGTCCGCATGTAGGACATGTGTCCGTGTCGGACACCCACCTGACGCGCGGTGGACACATGTACGTGTCGGAATTAAAAAATAATTTTTGTCAACTCGGACACGGCTTAATGGAATATACGCTCCATAGAATATACACTCCATGTTTTTTGAGAGGGTCTTATAAAGTACACCAAATATGTATGAACTATCAAGATGTTGAAAGTCTTGAAACACATCAATCAATATATATTATATTATGAATTCTGATTTTTTTTTCTTAATTCTAAATTATATATATATATACCATGTCCGTGTCCACCAAATTTTAGAAGTTGGTGTGTTCCTGTGTAGCGTGTCGCGTGTCGCGTGTCCGTGTCATGTCGCATGTCTGTGTTCGTGTCCGTGCTTCTTAGGTTCTTACACAGAAGCTAACTTATTAAGTTGAAGATTGTCTGACACTGATCTGTATACATCTCTCAGTGATATAATGCAAAAGAGCATCATTTCTGCATTGCACAAAGAATGTCTAGCTACATCATCCCAATCCTAGCACAATAACCTTATCGTGAGAACCAAATAGTTTTTCAGATCCAACATAGTTATTTGTTAAAATAAGTCCCGTTCTCTGTATGCACTCTCCAGACACTGAAAGTTCTTTGTGAGGAATATAAGAGCTGATATGCAGCTATTTGTTAACATTAATTAATAAAATACTCTCTTGGAAGAAGCTATAGTTTTTAGGTTACTGAGTTAAAATGGATATTAGTCTCTCATGACGTGCATTTTGATGTAAATGATTCTCTTCTTATGTTGCTTTCCTTTAGATTGAATTTGTAAATAGACCTTGTCCTTGATTCTTGAGTTTAGTAGCATGCATTTTCACCCTCTTGGATGAGTTTGCCTGTTTCAAGCTATAATAAGTTGCTGGAAGATATGGCTTACAGTCTGACACTCTGCATTTGTGTTCTTGGTATTAACAGATGGGCAATGTTTGGTTTTGCCGTTGGGATGCTAACAGAGTATGCAACAGGCTCAGACTTTGTTGATCAAGTAAAGATCCTTCTTTCCAATTTCGGTATAATCGATCTTGAATAAATTGATTCTTAAATCCTTCATTATGTATACCTTTTGATTTGTGTAATTGCCTCTTTATCCTCACAGTGACCTATGTACACATGTAGTTTCTGTAATTGCTGTAGCATACCCAATCTTCTGCAACTTCGTATGTTATTTGTTTTCAACTTGAAGGAAAAGGAGGGATGATTGTAATCCATGATGTGGTTGTAGAAATCTGTTAATCATTAGAATACATCCTCCTGGCTTTTGAATTGTTGGATTTAGGGGAAATTCATTTCCCGTTGCAGATACCGACACAGTTGACGATTTGTTTAGATTCACAATTTTTAATAAAATACCAAATAACTTAGTCCAGGCGACAGGAGTTGATGTCAAAGTTATCTTAAGATCACCTAACTAAGAAACGGATGAGTAGTTATATTATAAGAAGGAAACAACTTTCTAAGCTTACGATGTAACCGATTTCTAACTAATTCACAAAATTGAAGGAGAATTTGGTACTGCCATGCCAGTAGGTTTCTCCCAACGTTTTGCGTGAAGAAGTGAGGAGAACAAAGCTACAAGTACTTCGGCAACTCTCTCTCGCAAAAAGAAATTGATGTGGGTTGTGTAGCAAGCAACAGGTAAATCAATGCACAGACGCGAACGTAAGCTTCACAAATTGCCGAAGGCCAATGCATTTTACATGCAAATGATATCATCCCTTCACATTTGACCTTCCACAGTGTAATTATAAATACCTGATACTATAAGGCTTCTCTACTATCTCTCTCTTCTCCGGTTTGTCTCCCAAAATCCATCACACTTCTAGTACTCTATCCCTTTCTCGTCATTTGTTTTGTTTTGTTTTTTTGTTGGCTATGTCAACCCTTATCTGCAAAGCCACGGTCCTGGACCATCACTTGCTATCCAGAAACCGAAGTCAAGGGGTGTACACGTGGAAAACACCCAGGCGATTCATCTGCAAGAGGGTTAGAGAAGCTCAAAATAGATAGTGGCTACTTGGACAAAGAGCAAGTTCTCAGCGCAGGCATCCTGTTGCTAGGCAACATGGTGACCCTGAAAAACTTCCCTCCAGGAGATACAATATTGGTTTTACTAGTGGTGGCAGCGGTGACGACAATAGAGAACCACCGTTGAGCGACGGGAAGAGAGTTGGTGGTGGCGTTGCCAGAGAAAGTAGATACTCTAGTGGTGGTGATAGTACTCCTGGGAGGAGAAGTCTAGAAGATTGGACGACTTCGGTGGTGAGGACGTTGTTCATGGCCAAAGCGACTTAATGGTAATGCTCCAAAGGAGGTTTAAGATGGTTTAGTTCCAAAGAGTGCTGAGGATTACGACAATCTTGACAAGATGAGGATTCGGATGTTTTCTGATTAAGCCTGATCTCTTTGTTTTCATTCATTGTAATGAAATAGGTCTGCTCATGCATGTCTTGTTGGGTATAGGGATTGATTGTTAGGATTTTATTATTTCCCTTTTGATGTTCAACTTAGCAATGTCAAGCACTTTCGTAATAATTGGAAAGGATATATATAACAAATTTGCTTGTGAACTCTCAGGAAAAAGAATGATTTCTGTTCTTCACCTTGGTACTTGAGCCTGTCTTCTGGTATGTTTTTTTGCTGTTATTTCCTGTGCTCCTGACAGTCAGATAGCCATTCCTCTTCAAAGGAGAGAAAAATAATAGTAGTATTAGCTTGGAACAGCTGCATGCAAAAAATTCATAATAGATCAAGATTGAAATTTTGGATTTATATCAAGCTTATAATGTTTATAAGCTGTCTGAATTGTGATTGGTACAACTAAACCGTCTTCTATCTTCTCATGCCATAATGTACTAGTATTAGCTAGGAACGGCTGAACGGAAAGAACTCAAAATAGATCAACATTGAAACTTTGATTGTATATCAAGCTTATAACGTTTATAATCTCCTTGATTTGTGATTGGTATCATGAACACGTCTACTAACTACTCATGTTCTGTTTTGGTTATGTATAAAGCTCGAGATAAGGCCACTGGAAAATTGTGGCCGTGAAGAAGGTCCGCCTAGAGATGTCAGAGCCTGAGAATGTGAAATTTATGGCTTCGAAAATTATCACTTTGCAAAAGCTTGATCACCAGAATGTCCTAAAGCTTGAAGGACTAGCCATCTCAAGGTTAGTATAGTCCTTGTGATTTATTTTCATGTGAACAGATTTAGCATCAATAATCTCCCTACTGAATTAAGACTTACTGAATCAAAGGCACTGTACGTGTCGGTTTAGATATAAAAGGAAAGGAAATATTATGTAATTAGTGAGTAGATTTATTTAGTTTCCTAGTTTATAGTTTCTTAGTTAGTAGTTTCCTTCTTTAGGTGATTCCTATATTGTATTTTTACTACAGCTTTGTAACTTTTTTATGATAAGCAAAAAATAATTTTATTCCTCAAAACTACATTGTATCAGAGCACTATGGTTTTCTCTCTTTCCTTGGGGTTGCCGACTCCTTGTTCTACATTTTGCAGTCAATTTCTTTACTCTAAAGTTTCGATTTTTTTGTTCTCTTCATCCTTCAAGTCAAAATTTTTCCTGCCTACAATATGATTTTTTTCCAAATTTTTAGATTTATTTTTTTCCTTTAAATCCTTCCTCCATTTTTTTCCTGCCATATCATGTCAACAATCTCTAGTACCTCCAATACATCTTGTCCACCAATCGACCAGTCAGTTGTCACTTTTGCTTCGGACAGTTTGGATGTTACTGCACTGCCATCCTTGTAGATTACAGTGGTGAGGCTTAATGGTTAGAATTTTTTAGAATAGGCTAAGCCTGTCAAACTAGCCCTGGATGGCAAATGAAAAGTTGGATTTTTGATCGGAGAGGAGCCAAAATCAATAGCAACCGACCTTACAATTCGACGCTAGTGTTTTGAGAATTCTCTTATTACATGATGGTTACTAAATTTCATGGAAGAACAAATTCGTTGTCCGATCATGTATATGGATGCAAAAGAAATTTAGGGTGTTATTAGAGAGACATACTCTAATCTTGGAAATTCCTGTCAAATTTTTGAATTGAAAAAGAGACTATGGCTTTCTAAATAAGGCGATAGAGATGTCACATCTTATTTCAACGAAATGCTCCCTCTTTGGAAAGAATTGGACTTGTGTTATGAAGATGCATGGGAGAACCTCAATGATCTTGCAAGGGAAAAAAGAAGAAGGAAGATGATCGTATCTTCATGTTTCTCGCTGGAGTCAATCATGACTTTGATGAAATCAAGGGTCGACTTCTCGACTGCCAGCCTTTACCTTCAATATGAGTTGTGTTTTCTGAACTACGACAAGAGGAAGCCTGAAAATGTGTGATGAATGAACCTGTCCACTTGACGCAAAATGGAGACAACATGGCACTAGTTTCCAAGGGTGTTAATGGTGGTAGTCATTAGAAAAAACCGTTTTCTTATGATTTTTGTGACAAGTCGTGGCATACAAAGGATAAGTGTTGGAAGCTCCATGGAAAGTTGTCTCAAAACAAAAAGAAGGGGGACAGGAAAGCTACCACAGCTATGGTTGAAACTTCTCAAGGGCAAACTACTTCTTCAGACTAGGTGTCTTTCCTCAAGGATCAACTCCAACACTTATATAGGCTTTTTAACTCTCCAAATTTTCTCTTAACAGTTCCGCCGTAGCTATGGCTGAAACTCTTAGGAGCAGGCTGTTTTTTTAGACTTGATGCCTTTCACCAAGGATCAACTCGGAAAGCTGTATAGGCTTGTTAACTCTCGAAATTTTTTTCTTAACTCCTCTTCCTCTTGTGCTTCAACCTAACAAGGTATTTCTTCTTCCTTTATGTGTTCAAATTAATCTTTTGCTCCTTAGGTCATAGATTCTGGGCCTACTGATCATATGACATATTGCTCTCAATTTTTTTCTTCTTTTAACCCCGCTGTAAGAAATAAAAAAAATCAAAATTGCATATAGCATATTTGTTGCCATTGTCAGCAGTGGAACTGTCAAAATTTCAGCCAAAATTATCATTTGCAATGTCCTTCTGTGCCTAAATTGTCCTGCAATTTGTTGTCCATTAGTAAACTCACCCGTCACCTTAACTGTCAAACTAATTTCTCCTCTTTTATGTATTTTTCTAGGACCTAGCTTTGGGGATGATGATTGGCAATGCTAAGGAATGTAGAGGGTTATATTACTTTGAAGATGGATTGCATTCGAGTATAGCTGTCCAAAATTCTTATCATATGTTAGAGTTTATGTCTAGTGATCAAGATGTTTTGTTATGACATTTTCATTTAGGACATCCCAATTTTTTCTACTTGAAACATTTGTTTCCTAAGTTATTTATTAATAAAGATCCATCTTTGTTTCAATGTGAAGTATGTGCTTTAGCAAACATCACAAATCTTCTTATCTCTCTCGGCCTTACGTTTCATCTAAGCCATTTCAACTCATCCATAGTGATATTTGGGGTTCATCACGGATTCCCACTTTTTTTTGGCAAAAGATGCTCTATTTCTTTCATTGATGATCACACACGACTCACTTGGATTTTTTTATGAAAGAAAAACATGAAGTTGTTGATATTGTCAAAAATTTTCACTCCATAGTTCAAAATCAATTTAATGCAAATATACGAATTTTTAGGAGTGATAATAGTAGGGAATCTTTTTCTAAAGTTTTAGCACAATTTTTTTTCTAAAAAAGCGATTGTACAACAAAGTTCTTGTGTTGACATACCACAAGAAAATGGTGTAGTGGAAAGGAAAAATAGACGTTTACTTGATGTCACAAGAGCCTTGTTGTTTTCAAATACTGTGCCAAAAACTTTTTTGGGTGATGCTCTTTTAACTGCTATTTTCTTAATTAATTATAAGCCTTCTAAAATCCTGCAATTTGAAGCTCCTATGCAAAAGTTTTGTGAACATAACCCGGATGCTAGACTTGTTTTGGATTTACCCTTCAAGATATTTGGTTGCACTGTTTTTGTCTCTAATCTAGATAAAAATAAGACAAAACTTGATCCTAAAGCAAGAAAGAGTGTCTTTTTTATGGTATTCAGCCTCTTAAAGTACTACAAATGTTTTGATCCAATTTTTTAAAAATTATTTTGTAAACTTGGACACTATTTTTTTTTTTGAAAAAACACTTTTTTACTCTCCTCCTCTTCAAGGGGAGTATTCGGTCAAGGAGAGTCAGGAAGATTCAGTGGTAAGTATGGTTGATTTGAATTTCTTAAGTGTGAATTTTCAATCTATAGGAAATCATTTTCAAAATTTTAACCACAATTTGGAAGAGGAAAACAATTTGGAAAAAGAAAACAATTAAGGCAATGATTCAAATTTAAACGCAAATAATTTGGATAATGAATATGTCATAACTAAAAACCTTGATACCTCGCAATAGACTCCAAAATATGACAAGAAATTTGGTCAAACATACTCTAAGAACCACCTATCAAAAGCAATATAGCCAGCCATGCCTATGCATAGCCCAAAAAAAGCCCACGGCCAGGTACAATTTCTCTTGATCCTATTCCATTAAATCTTGAGTCTATTCTTGATCTTCTTAAGTTTTATATGTATTTATTCGTAGCTCTTAGAAAAGGAGTTAGGAAATGCACTATTAAATATCCTATGTCTAACTCTGTCTCTCTTCAAAACTTGTCTCCTTCTTTTTCTTGTTTTATCTCAAATCTTAATCATGTGGAAATTCCAAAGGTCTATACAAACAACTTTACAGGTTCCTGAATGGAAGGCAACAGTTTTGGAGGAAATGAATGCTTTTAAAAAGAATCAAACATGGGTAAAAATAGTTCTTCTGGCTGGAAAGAAGTTGGTAGGATGTAACTGGGTGTTCACAGTCAAGTATAATTATGATGGAATGCTCCAGAGATACAAGGCAAGATTGGTAGCAAAAGTTTCACTCAGACTTACGGCGTGGATTGCACTGAAACATTTCCTCTAGTGGCGAAACTCAATACAGTAAGGGTTCTATTATCTGGTGCAATGAATTTAGATTGGCCTCTCTACTAACTAGATGTGAAGAATGCTTTCTTGAATGGAACTTGAAGAAGAAGTGTTTATGGAACCTCCTTCCGACTTTGAGGCTGAGTTTGGTTCCCAAGTGTGCCTATTAAAAAAGGCACTATATGGTTTTAAACAATCACCTCGAGCTTGGTTTGAAAGATTTACAAGTTCAGTGAAACGACAAGAATATTTTCAAGGTCAGACTAATCACACCTTATTCTTTAAAAGGAAGGAAACTGGGATGATGACTATTTTGCTCTTATATATGGATGACATCATCATCACAGGTGATGATCATGAAGAAATTGACAACTTGAAGGCTAGTCTGGCAAGAACATTTGAGATCAAAGACTTGGGACCACTGAAGTATTTCTTGGGAATGAAAGTTGCAAGATCAAAGAAAGAGATCTTGGTAAGCCAACAGAAATATGTACTATATCTGCCTTTTGATACAGGTATGACAGGTTGTAAGCCATCTAACATGCCTGTAGCCCCAATGAAAAACTTAGTGATGTTGGAGGTGACCTAGTTAGGAAGTTAATCTATTTGTCTCATATGATACCAGATATTGTTTTTGTTGTTAGTTTGATCAACCGATTTATGCACTCTCTTAAGAAAGTTCATTTGGAAGCATCTTACCGCATTATGAGATACCTTAAGGGATCTCCAGGAAAGGGACTATTTTTTGAGAAGAAGGCTCAAGGAATTGTTAAAATGTTTATCGCTGTAGATTTGGCTGGTTCGGTCATTGACAGAAGATTTACTAGTGGACATTGCTCACGTGTATGAGGAAATTTAGTGACTTGGTGGAGTAAAAAATAAAATGTGGTGGCTCGTAGCAGTGCTGAAGTAGAGTTCCGTACAATGGTCAATGGAATTTGTGAGGCAATTTGACTCAAACGAGTACTAATTAAGCTATAACTACCATTGGATGTCCTATGAAACTATACTGCGATAACAAGGCTACCATTAGCATTGCTAACAATCTTGTGCAGCATGATAGGACTAAACATATGGAAATTGACCGTCACTTCATTAAAGAAAAGCTAGAAAATGGAGTGATTTACATGTTGTATGTTCCAACCACACATCAAGTAGCCGATATCCTTACAAAAGGATTATTTAAGCCAAGCTTTGATGAAATCATCAGCAAGTTGGGACTTATAAATATATATGCCCCAGCTTGGGGGGAATTGCCAATTTAGATATAAAAGGAAAGGAAATATTCTATAATTAGTTAGTAGATATAGCTGTAAATTAGTTTATTTAGTTTCTTAGTTAGTAGTATCACCTAAATTGTATTTATACTACAGCTTTGTAACCTTTCTATGACAAGTAGAAAATAATTTTATTCCTCAAAACTATAATATGCTTTTCCAACCTTTAATAAGGCTTTTTGTTTTTCATTTGCTCCATTAACTCTTGTGATGCGGATCAAGAGTTACATGCACGAATTGCTATCAGGTCCGCAGCACTATCATGATAGGAGAACATTGTTTAGAGATTTAAAGGATCAAACTTTCTAATTGATAAAAAGTGAAGGTTTAAAATTGCTGATTTTGGTCTAGGAGACTATTTTTAACCAATACGCAAGTATCCTCTCACAACCCAAGTTGTGAAACTTTGGTGTAGAGCTCCAAAGCTCCTATTGGGTGCTTATAGACTATGGATTTGGACTTGATCTCTGAAGACTTTTGGCAGATGTTTTCAGGAAGACCACTCGTACCAGTCAACAGAGGTAAGGTAGATTATTCAAGTGTCTAGAAAATGTTAACCAATTGTACAACAATCTGAGACCTAACTTCTGTTCATACCTAGTTTTGTAGCAAACTATTGTGCTTCCTTGTCTATCCAAATTTCAAGTTTGATGGTTTCAGGTTGAGCAACTAATTTTTAGATTATGTGGCACACCATCATATGACTACTGGAAAAAGCTCAAGTTGTCCACATCCTTCAGACCACTACGAATTTAAAAACCTAGCTTTTTATCAGTTCCTTGAATCATCTTTTATCTATTAACCACACTTCTTGCTCCAGATCCTATAAGTCGCAAGTCTGCAGCATCAGCTTTCTAGGACGATCTATGTTTTATTGGGCCTTTTTAATCTGGATTCAAAATCAACATTAGCAATCACAGTAAATGTAGCATTAACTGTCTAGCTCATCTGGAAATGTTGATTCATATGAGAAACACTATATGGAAAACAGTTACACATTTGTGAATGCATGCATGCCTACATTCATACAATCGACAGAGTTAAAAACTGAAGAGCATTGGAAATTAATATATCTTCATGACATTCTTTTCTTTATTTTTGACTTAGTTCAGACATTCTTCTGCTAAGTGAACAAAGAGACAGACTTGTTTGTTGCAAATTATATGTGCTATTTAACGCATACATTATCGTCATCAGTTCTACAAAAGAGGTGTATTGCCCAGTTCTCTTTTCATCATCATTCCTATAAAAAAAAGGTGTCCCTTTACGATGTTGAACACAATTGATCACGTAGTTTTGTCATATCTCGTGTCTATCTTAAGTTCAAAGTAGACTACTCTCTCTTGATGAGTTAATTGTGACTTGATGAGTTATTTGTAGTTAGTCACGATTTATGCTTGAATACTTTACATATTGGGAATTTTCAAATATCTAGATGCTTTCAGCTTAAAGAATTTCAAGATCTTCATTTCATGCATTAGCAAAAACATTATTGAGGATAGAGATGCTCATTTCTCTCTCTTGCTTTTCTTCTTTTGCTCCTTCTTCGGATTCTAATTCTCTATTTCACTTGTTTCAGCTTTTTGATTCAGCTCTTTTTCTCTTTGAACCTTTAGCTTTATCTCCTTTCTGGCCGTTGTCTTCTAGCTTAGGCTCCTTTCTTCTTTGAATGTCTCTATTTTTGTTTTTTTTTTTCAAATTTTTATTGTTTTTGGAACTATTTTTTTTAACTTTTAACAAACTCTTTCCTGTAGGAGAATCCCGGTGTGTGCATCACATGCACACGGTGCGGAAAACAAAATTTTTTATCCCGGGACCTTCCCGAAAATCAGGATCCATGTGTCTATATATCGAAGTCAAACCATAACGACCAAAAGAGACCGTCTCTAACGGTATCCACGCAGAG
>JANIJH010000003.1:43729403-43742091 GCA_024520975.1 Erythroxylum areolatum
ACACCACCCTCGCAGGACACGGACTCGGATATCACCATCGATGTCGGGTTCGGGTCATACGGGAGTGGGGTGTTACAGATAAAGCCTCTTAATTTGTCTCATTTGCCTTTGTATAAATAAAGCCAAGAAACAGAGTGTAAGGCTAAAATAGTCATGAGGCTTTAAACTCATCCTTATGCTCATTTCATGGATAACTCACATCCTTACCAAGGTTGGGCATGCAAATTTTCATTTAATTGCCACTTTCCCATTTAATCTCACACTTCAAAATAATTTAACATTTGACCCAATTTCCATATAACTATACCATATAATTATATGCATTATTTTGTTGAGCAATAAATTTATATGACATGTCATACATATCTAATAAATGTATCTAGGATTAAATTTATTATCTAATAACATTTATTCTAATACCATATGACAACCAAAATAATTATATCAGTTATAATTAGTTTTATCGTCATATTCATATCTCCATAAGATATACTAGAATAATTTCCTTTTTCTAAACAAAGTAATTGTTTGAAGTGATGTGAAATCAAAGTATACATTTTCTACTATTTTAAAATCCATCAAGCTCCTGCTTATCTAATCCCTTTTCTTTTTCTCTTCTTGCAGGCCTGCCTAAAATTAAGAATAATTGCATCATGTCTCTAAAAATAATTTGAAGAAAAGAAAAAGAAAAATTAAAAGTTGATAAATCATCCTCTAATTAAGTAAAGACTCATATGGAAGTATGTAAGAAGCTATCATCTAAAGTTTAGGAAGTTAAATTAAAAGTTAATTATATTAGACCTTCCATAGTTTGTATCTTTTTTTAATTTTAGTTCATGATTTTTAAATTTTATTATATATTTCTCTAAATTTTATTTTTAATTTATTTGTACATCTTGAAATTATTCTTTATTAGAAAATTCACTGAAATATCGACAAATGACATCATATGGCTTAATTAGGTTTTATATACTACAAAACTTGGTATAGTCATGTCTTGTAACACAAAACTTAGTTGCTACTATTTTTTAAAGTCACAATATAGTTTATATGTAAGAAAAGCTCATCAAAGTGTTAAATTTCTCAAAAATCACATAATATTGTGTATTACATGACATAAATATAATAAGTGTTGTACTACATAATACCGAATGAAATGGCATGATTTTGTTTATTTATTTTTCATTAGAAACTTATTGAAAAATGATACTAGAAAATACGAATAAAATAGAAACTAAATTTTTATACTTTAGTAAGAAAGGTAATCAATGCAAAGAGGCAAACTAAAAATTGCAGCAATATATGGAAATTGAGAACATAAATTACAATTCTAAAGAAAAAATAACATAAAAAATTAGCTTAAGTTTAAAAGTAGAATTATTGAACTTGAAAATATGTTTCTTTAAATGCTTTGAGAAGTGCTTTAATCTCTTGTATCTTTTTGTTAGGACAAGGATGAGCATTAGCCTCTTTCGTAAAAAGTTTATTATTCGAGTGTTAGAAATTAGGGTGGCATCTTCAAATCTCTCCTTTCCTAAGACTAAGAATTCCTTTAATATTGTGCCCTCTCCATTTAGAAACAACTTATGGACATGTAAATCTACTATAGTCTTTATTTCTCTTTGTAATAGAAAAGACTGACATGCATACAAATTTCTTGCTATAAAAATCAAATGTGATGACCCAATATATGCATCAATAATTTCAAAAATTACTTATAATTCTTTACTTAATAAAGGCTTGCAGCCATTCTATAGTTGCATGAACTCTTGATAAATGTGTGTCATAGGAGAAAGCGTAGCACCAAATCAGACTACGAGGACATGGTTTGAGTCAAGGAATTGTCAATACAACATATATATCCATAACTTCACATTTTTGACAATCATAATGACTCCAAATGTTCAACTAGAAGGAGATGTCCAGATTGATAGTGTCTATATATACATTATACACAAGACTAATTTTCTTAATGTGGAAAAGTTTCATGAAACTAAAAAAAATGTATATGTTTCAAATTAATGTATCCAGTGATAAAATTAAACATTAAGATTGTTAAGTATAGGCATGATGTTACTGGTTAATTTGATTTTTTTTAAATCAATAAGGAATTTTATTCACTATAGCACAGCTGTCACAAAAGATACAAAAGTACAAAGATAGCCAAGTTATAGTATACTTGCCTATCTAAACTCTGATGGAAGGTACAAATACAAGCAACAGAGTGTTACATAAATGACTATAAAAATCCTGCCTTCAAATGTTCCACCTAGTCTTCATGCTTGGTGTTATCAGATTATCATCTTTCTTGGCCAATAATGTATCTTGAATCCAATTCAATATCTTATCCACTAAATGGTATTTATCTTCCTCGACTTGCTTGTACACTCTACTATTCCTCTCTTTCCATATCATATACATGGTAATGATGAAAATGATTTTGATAACGATAGCATTTTCTTTACTTGGTTTTGAATGATTGAATAACCATCTCAATGTATGCTCCTAATTATAAATATGGTTCACTACACCCACCATGTATTGGATCCTACTCCATATGGATTTGGAATAAAAACAATTAAAGAACAGATGATTTTTGTCCTCGCCTATATTATGACAAAGGACATAACAGTATCAGTTAGATTAAACCATCGACATTTTATTCTAATCCTATTTTGAATGGCTAATAAGTAATGATAGAAACTTCAAGGTTCATGGAGCTCTTTTAAAGATTGTTGTACCAAGGGACCTCAATTGTATCATTTCTGAAAATTCGATGGCAAGATTCATTTGTGGACAAATCACTCAAGTTTGTGGTCCAACAAATTGACTAAGCTAAATTGGTATCCTCTACTTGAGGAAGATGCTCTTGCAAAGAGGAGAAGTCTCGAAAGTTACCCCTCCATTTGCCGTCTTGAATTAGATTTGATACTCTAGCTTCTATAGGTATTCGATTTCTCAAATGTGAGAAAGTTGGGTTATTTATTAAAAGGCTAATCTCTAGCCAGTTATCAAACCAAATCTAGGTATTTCCACCTTTGTTGACCTTATGTTTGATATGGGGGTATAACAATTACCTCATCTCTAACAATTCATTGAAATACCAGGAGTAATGGTTAGAATAAGAAAGTTGCTAGAAGTTTTAATTTTAAAGATGAATTACATGGAGCCATTTTATCTAGAGAGTTTCCTTATCTGAAAATAGTCTCTAAATTATTTTGTTAAGTAATACTTTTTGCATAGAAGAGGTAGAATGGATGTTAAGGCCTTCTTGTTTCTTCAGGATTTTAATGTCACGCCAATTTACTTTTGCTTTTTTTTCCCTATTTCACATCTTCCCAACCATAAAAATGTTTTCAGCAGTCTATCAATCTCTTTAATAATCTTTTGAGGAAGAGTTATACGTGCTAACTAGTGTATATGAAGACTACTCAGTACCAAAATTATCAAAGTGATCCTTCCAGTGTAGGATAAAAATATGTTTTACCAAGAGAGTACTTTGGATTTTATTCTCTCCAAAATTGGAGTACAATCTGAATACTTCAAAGTTTAAGAGGAAATCATCACCCATAGATATCTCAGAAAAGGGGGATGGATACTCAACCTCGTTGCTCTACTCAAGCAATGTCAGCAACATAGAATAACATAAGATCATTAACAAAAATGAGATGAGTGAGTTTAAGTTTAGAGCACTTTTGATGGTATTTGAAATTTCCATTAGAAGTAGTAAGTGGTCTAAGAAGTCTGGACAGGCCTTCCATTACTATAGTGAAGATGTAAGGGGATATAAGGTCCCCTTGTGTAATTCCTTTTGAATTCTTGAAAGGCTTAGAAGGGATTCCATTAACCAAAACACTCAAAGATGAGGTCTGAATGCATTTCATGAGCCAATTCACAAAAACAAATGGCAACTCCAGAATTTCCAGAGAAGCTCCAGTTTATAGTGTCATAAGCTTTGTAGAAGTCGATCTTCAACATACAACTCCTTATTTACCTCCCAGATGAGTAATCTTTCAACAATTCTTGTTAAAGAAGAATGTTATCCCTGAAATTCTTGCCAGGAATAAATGCTCCTTGGTTAACTTCAGTAATTTCTGTAAGCACCCATTTCAGTCTATTAGCCAACAATTGCAACACAAAATAGGTCGAAACTCCCCTATAGTTAGAGGGTGTTTCTTCTAGGCACCAAACAAATATAGGTTCCATACAATTCTTGAAGCATCTTAGAATTCTAGGAAAAAAAAAACTACATCATAACTTCAGCAACCAATTTGTTGGACCCCAAACTTTTCTTGGAAGTTAGAACTATTATATGTGAAATGTTGGAAGTTAAAAGCTGGAAAATGTAGTTGAAACATGTTCACTGAGTATGCTTCGGTATTTTAGCCATAACTTTTTCTCTAGTTATCCAAATGAGATGATTCTTGATTTGGATTAAACTAGAGAAATAGGACTACAAATTATATGATGAAATCAAGTTTTAATTCAATCCCTAAGAATTTCAATTTTTGGGTAGAAGTTGAGCATAGAATATTAATTCAGTATAAAAATAGTTCGAAAATGTTTGGGATATAACTTTCAGTTTTCCAAATCAAATTGGATGATTTTGGTGTCATTAGAAACTTAAGAAAATGGGGAATAGTTTTCTAGAAGGAAGTGTTATGAAATTCCTTCAATTTTTTTCTATGATCATTAGTTAAGGAGTTAGAAGTATAAGATATTAGTTTTAATAGACATAAGGGGTAAAATGGGAAGGACAGGATAAATGAGGGATAAAATGGGAAGAAAGACTAATACATGGGCTTGAAATAAGAAAGAAGAAGGCAAAAATGTGGAGAGAAGAGAGAGGGTCGTGAGAACCAAGAGAGAAAGAAGAAAAAAAACGTGAAAAGGAGAAGAAAAAAAGGAAAATCGTGGGAAGCTTGGAAGGAAGAAGAAAGAAGAAAAAGTCAATCTTGTCAAGGTAAGTTCATCTTTTTCTTCTTGCTTTGTTGGAGAAGTAGTTAGAGAGAGAAAGGGGTTTTGTGTAGAGAATGAAGGGTTTGTGTTGGAAGAAGATAATTTAAGAAAAACCTATTTAATTTTAGGGTTTCAAAACTAGGTTTTGGTTTTTCTAACCTAAATGGACTATGGGTAGGTTAGATTTGAGCTTAATTTGTGTTGATTGCATTTTTGTGATTATGGAAGTTTTAGGGAGAATTCCATTTGAATGTGGATTGAATGAGAATTTTGGTTTGATTATGGAAGTTTTAGGGAGAATTCCATTTGAATGTGGATTGAATGAGAATTTTGGTTATGTTAGGAAATCAAGAAAACCCTATTCAAGAGCAAAAGGAATGGTACAATTGAGTTTGGATTTTCAAGCGAAATAAGGTGGGTAATTTATTTATAGTTATTGTGTAATGGAAAAAATGCCTTGTATGTGTATTGTGTGCTAAAATGACTTGCTTTGAAATGTTGTGATGTGGACATTGCATTATGATGTATGACATTTGATAAAATTGAATTGTGAGTATGATTATGCTATGCCTTGGAATTGTATCATGGCATTTTGATTAAATGGAAAGAAGAAAAAGCATGAGAATATGAATTTGTGATTGATTAAATTGAGCATGAGATTTGATTGTGTTTGGGCAAGAGTGGAACCGTTTCGTAGTCACATGCACGTTGACATAAAGCCTTCTCCCAGCAGCCCGTTTGTGGCACACGAGATCCGAAAAGTGGACTCGTTTCGTTCACAGTGTAAACTTCTATTTCTCCATTTTGTTCCACGGAACCCTCGAGTCATTTGTTTGTACATTTGCATTTTGATGTGTTAAGTTATGATGAAGTTCAGTATTATGCTTTGATGTTAAATTACATCCAATATGTTTTATGTGATGATGTATTGAATTATGAGTTATGAATTAGAATTGTGATTGTGGAACTTACAATGCTAGATTAAGATAAGGCATGTACGTCTAAATGAATATTCACATATATGTTTGAATGTGTAGCTCATCGCCAATGACTATAAATATATTAGCCACTGAGCTATGTAGCTCAACCCATCATTTTCCCTCCTCATGTGCAAAACGAGAAGATTAGCGATCCTTGCAAGGCAATTGGACACCTCAGAGATAGTTAGCTTTTGCACTAAGCTAGATCGAACACTTTTGTATAGCTTATTAATCATGCCAAACATTGAACATCCATTTGTATTTGTTTTAATTTTTGATGTGTATATTGATATGTAAATAAAGTTTGTTCAATTATTTACCTTGCTTAGTAATGAGAATGAGAATTTGAGGATTTTTTTTATGTATGATTATGTCATTTTACAAGTTGAGTATGATGGTTGTGGATGTGGAATGTGTACATGCATATGCTTCTTTGTCGAGATTGCAAATTGTTGCTTGTTTTAGAATAACATATTAGAGATTGAAGTTTTATAGGATGAATCATTTGACGTGGGATTCAAGAGTTTAACAAAAGGTATTTAGTAGTTGAATTGATATGAATTGATATTGCATTTTGCAAGTTCATAGGTGGGGAAATTGTGTTCTGAACTTAAGGGAAAAACTGTTTCGACTAAGGTAGAATTAGCCGATGTGATCTTCATGAAAGTTGTAGCTTGTCCTATTAGCTTTCCAATTATATGAAGTATGAAATTTTTAGATATCAGAGTTAAGAGATATGATCACTATAAGTGGTGATGATGTATAGGATGCATATAGGACAGCTAAAGTAAGTTTTGGGAATTGGTTAGATGTGATGAGTCATTTGAGTTGAGATTTGGGAGTTTAATGCAACCAAATTGGTAATTGAATGTTTAAGGAGTTATATTGCATTAGAAGAAATGAGTTTGGGAAGATTATGAGTGAAAGGGATGTTAGAGTGGATGTAGGAATCATTGGAGAGGCCTCGGGAGGGAGTTTTGTGCCACATATGTCCGTTAGACAGACTTTAGGTCCATTAAACGGACCTTCTTGTATGTAAAAACACCCCCAGCCCAGTGAATGTCCATTAAACAAACATTGGGTCCATTAAACGGACCTTCTCGGGAATAAAAACACCTCCAAGCCCGACAATGTCCGTTAGGCGGACATGTATGTCCGTTTAACATATCCTTGTTGGAATTCAAATTTTACAATGTGGGCATTTCTGTTACAAATCCTTGTATCATTTCCTTGTATCGTAGATCGATTCCCTATCACCTTGTTGGAATTTGGTGATTTCCTTGATCATCTTAGTGGTCTTAGTTAGGGGAAAATATTTATCTAAAAAGACACAGACTAACTGGTCCTAAGTGGTAACATTGGCTGGGTTAAGGGAGTGATACCAAGCCTTTGCTCTATCTCTAAGGGTAAAGGGTAAAAGCCTAGCCTAATTTTAACTTCATCTTCTGACATTCGATGGTACCTAAAGGTATCACAGATTTCTAAGAAGTTCATTATGTGTGTGTTGGGGTCTGTGTTTGCTAGTCTATAAAATTGCATGCTCTATTGAAGCATGTTCAAGAGAGCTAGTTTAATTTCAAATTATGCGGCTTGTACTGGTGGTGTAACTACTCGTTGATTAGCCACATTGAACCCTAGTCTCATAAAGTCCATAAGGGTCCTCTGTTGTCATCCTTAGTTCACTCCGTGGTCCAAATCCTGCTAAAATTCCCCAACCATTGTTGTCTTCACAATTTCTTCTTCTTTGTTATGTCGAGCTTTCCTAATGGTTCATTCTAGTCGAGTGATGTCTAGATCTAAATTTTCAACTACACAACTCAAACTTCTCATAACTTTTGTGTTCATGCAAGAGCACGATTTCAGAAATAGAAAAGAAAGAAAATAAAAATTAAAAACTAAATTAAACCCCTTAAATTGTAGAACTAAACTAATCACCTACCCGATAACGACGATAAAAACTTGATCCCGATTTTTTGATATGTGTAGTTTAATATTTTAACCTCGATATTCCATAAGGGTATGGGTCATTTGGGTCGTATCTAAGGTGTCGATCATATGAGGAGGGTTAATCTAATCCTAAACTCTAAGGCCGAAACAAATTGCAGAATTCAACTATAACTAAGCTAAAACAATAACACAATTCAATCAACCAATTCAACTCAAGAATAAATCATGAAATATTAACAAATCAGCAAATTATAATGCACACACCAAGAATAAACATAAGGAACTATCAACTAAGAGAAAGGGGAAATTTTTACCTATCTTCAACATTAACCTAATTAATTATGAATTGTCGGATTATTGGTCCTAGACTAGCCTAGGGTTGGTTACTCTCTTTCGAGTTATAACCAAAAGCCCTAAATTATAAACCCTAATTAGATTATGGAAAATTGCAATTTCTCAATTCACAATTTATCCAAACCCTAATTAGATCTAAGTTTTCCACTAGACTATCGGAACCTATATGAGATCTATCACACAATTACCAATTTGATTGATTTCTCGTTCTAATTAAATTACCTAACTCCCGTTAGCCCAATTTAATTATTTTTCATTAGTTCACCCTCATAGTCTATTACTGATTTATCAAAATAACCTGAAGGTGTGTTTAGACAATCCTCAACATTGATAAATCCTATCTCAACAACTATTCCAATTCTATACATAAATAAAAATGGAAATGCACTGGAAAATAGATGTCAATGAATGATAGAGGCAGCAACGATGGGAAACCTCCTATTCTATGAAGTACTTCATATAGGCTTCTTCTTCACGTCTCTCTTCCTTTGTCTCTTTCTCAATCTCTCGATGAACTCTCTCTTTCATGATGGTGGCTAATGTAAGAAGACCCTCCTCCCTTTTGTCTTATTCTTTATATACTTGATGTGTTTTGGGCAACCCTAGTATTCTTTTGAGGTCAAAAGGTCCCAAAAATCCCTCAAAACTTGACTTTTCTGTGTGCATACGTATGGCCCTCTATGCCACGATCGTGGGCCACTTGTAAGCACACGATCGTGAGCCAATTCTTATGCTTTTGTCATGATCGTGGCGATTTGGTCATGATCATAGTGATTTGGCCACGATTGTGGGTTGTCTCCCTTGCTTTTACTAAGATCATTGTAGATACGACGATCGTAGGTCGTTGTTTAGGTCCAAGTTTGTCTGAAACTTCTCCGTTCTTCGCTATTGACCCTGAAACATTAACAAACACATTGAGGTACCTTAATGACATAATAATTAAGTTCAAATGTTTGTATTAGCCAATAAAAAAATTAAGCACAAATAATTCACAAACTAACACAATTCTACCAAAAACACATACTAAACAATCGAATAAATAGAAAAATATATATCAAACTATACCCTAAAACACCATGCATTTCTCACTTATTAGTCAGTTGCACCTTTATAAAGGTCACCATTCAGAAAAGCAATTTTAACGTCCATCTGATGTAGCTCCATGTCATAATGAGCTACTATTTCCATAGTCACTCTAAATGCATCCTTCGAGGATAAGGAGAGAAGATAACATTAAAGTTAACCCCTCCTTTTTAAGTGAATCCTTTAGCAACCAAATGACCCTTAAACTGCTCAACCTTACCCTGATTGTCCTTCTTGGTATTAAATAGTCATTTGCAACTGGCGGGTCTACAATGTTAAGGCAAATCAACTAGGTCCCACACCTTTTTGTTCCTCATAGATTGCATCTCATCCTTTATCGCTTCCTACCACAAGTCCACATAGGGCCCAGAAACGGCCTACGTGAAAGTAACCATATCCACAACATATCTTATATCATAGTCTTACTCACCTAAATAGACTATGTAATCTGATGAAATAGCAAGTCGTCTCTCTTTGGTGGAATTACAAAACTGCATAGGTTCTTATACTAACCTCTGCCTAAATAGGTATAGGTTCTTGTGCCTGCACAAGCATGATAGTCAGACCTTGATCCACTAGACTTGACTGTATAAATGGTGGATTCGAAATGATCATAGTATCCATCCTACTATCTCCTGAAAGACGGGAGGGTCCACCCTCATTTGTAATTCCACTATTCTAGCCCTTCCTTCTCTACAGTAAAATCTGTAGCCCTTAAAGTGATCAGGATATCCTACTAGAAAGCAAAGAGTGGAATGAGGTTGCAATTTGTTATCATAAGGATTATATAACTATACCTCAATAGGGCAACCCCACCCAAAAATATGTGTAAGGCTTGGTTTCCTACCAACCTAAAGTTCAAAAGGCATATTAGGCATTGACTTACTTAGGATTCTATTCAATATATATAATGTTGTCTCAAAGGCTTCGCCCCAAAGGTATTCGAGTAGGTTAGTCTTGCTCTGCATCAACCTTATCATTTCCTTTAATGTGCAAATGCACCTTTAGTCACACCATTTTTCTCATGACTACCTAGCATAGTAAACTTAGTCACTATTCTAATCGATTCCAAATGCTGGCAAACAGACCCTTTTCTTGTCATACAACACCATGTCTATCATAATACTCTCCTCCCAAATCAGATCTGACAATATTTATTAATTTTTCTAGCAAGTTCTTAACCTTAGTCTTAAAGATCTTAAATTTATCAAGAACTTCAGACTTTTCCTTAAGCAAGAACACATAACTATGGCAGGAATAATCATCTATAAATGTTAGAAAATATCTAGAATTGCATAACTTAGCTGTATAGGGTCCACTAATGTCCATACATATGAGGTCTAATAAGCCAGAAGCACACATATGAGGTCTAATAAGCCAGGAGCACCACTTGGTCCTTTCTTCTTTATCTTAATGAACTTACCTCTATAATAGTCAACACATGTTTCCATATCACTAGACTCTAGAGTTGGGAGTTACCTGATAAATGATAGCTTTTGTTTTACTTTCTAGAGTTTGCACTTATAGCAATCAGATTTCCTATACCCCTTCTTCTTGTAAAAGAAGCACCTCATGTTCTTAAACTCATATGGACCCTTAGCAATGCTAGACTATCGAGTCTGAATATTCGGAGAGGTTGGATTTCTTACCTTTACCATTTTAGGGCTTCACCTTCCCCTTGCCTTTAGCTGCTACATATAAGGTTGTATAAGGAGAACTCTTCACCTCTCCTCTACTGCAACACATCAAGAAATTAAGGCATTAATATCCCAAGCCTCATCCTAAGAGATATATGAATTTACAACATCTCAAACTCTCACGAGAGAGTATTAAGGGCCTGGTACACTATCAATGTGTCAAAAATGGGCACATCCAGCTCTTTTAGCTTACTCTAAAGGTAATCCATCCTGATAATGTATTCCCTGATGCTTCCTTCCCCTATATACCTCATGGAGAATAAACCTTAAATTAAGGTGCTCAACTCTATATTAGATGACACCTTATATATTTAGGACATACTATTCGTGAACTCCTTTGTTATGCTTTTGTCTAGTAATCCACTTAGCAGATGATATGAGATCGACAACTTAATGGTCAAATAACACGTTATATTTGACTGCTCCCAGATCACCAAAGCCACCTTATTAGCTTCTGAGCTAATGTCTGTAAGTGAAGAAGGTCTCTTTACTAGCATCGCCATGTTGATATCGGTCGTCTCTAGGGAAAACTCAACATCCTTCTTCCACTTCTTAAAATTGAAACTAGTCAAAGTCTCAATAGTGACATCATTGTTGTTCACAGAAAAAGTGACTGCATAACACAAAAGATAATGTAAAGATCAACATAAATGTAGGATAATAATGATATTTAAAGCATTAAAACAGTATCTATATATGGAATTTGATCACACATAATATGAAATACCTTAGGGCAGAATGCATAATATATGCAATTAGACGACCACATAAAAGTGATCAGAGTACAATCGTCAACTCTCATGACACTATCACCTCTTTGGTGAATGAATCATTTAAGCAACGACTTTCTTTTATCTTATACATTTATGCATATCTCAAAATCTTATATAAGGTCAACACTTTTGGGCAGAATAGTCAAACATGAGACCAGAGACATCCCCTATTATGTAAGCATAACAAACCAAAATACTGACTCGAAAGGCTACTTTGCTGACTACATCCTTATCAGTACCCCAAAAGGTCCACAAATACAAGGGATACATCCTTATGTTATCCTCACATTCTACATGGGCATATCGTATATGAAAATGTATCACCAACAAAATGCGAAAACCAAATACAGTATCAAATTATCACATACAGCTGCTAAAAACATTGTCTTTAAACTTTATTGGAAACTTTTATAACAAAAAATATCATTCAGAGCTACTATTGCGTTGTATCAGACACCAAACCTACCACACGAGACACAAAACCTTACATGTCTCCCTTATGTTAGTTCAAAGCACAAAATTTTGATCAAAAACAGAATTAAAATGCTTTAAATTCTTTTTTGGAATAAAATCACCAGCGTAATTAATATAGAAAAATTGAAAAGATTACTTTATAAATTTTCCCAACCCGAAAACTAACCAAAAAAACCCCGAGGCACCTTTACCAAAATTTTGAATTTTTAAAATTTTTCCTTTGGTGCTAACGTCAGCAATATTGTAGCACTGATGTCATTATATTACTGTGCACTGATGTCAGTTTGACATCACTACGATGTCAGTAGTGTGTGTTGAGTGAGAGCACATGCAGTCCCAAACTATTGGACCCCGATTTTTGAGTAAAAATAAGAAATATGCAAAAGTGGATGAGTTGATTGAAATTGAGTTGAAAATCAAG
>JANIJH010000003.1:43742191-43756159 GCA_024520975.1 Erythroxylum areolatum
GCTATCTCCAAAATTGAGCTTAGAAATCATAAACCCATAACAATCTCAAGCCAAATGAACCAAAAACTCATTAAAAATTCAAAGATCAAAAACCATCTCTTACCTTTATCTTCTTCATTTTTGAATTTTTCTTAGCTTGGAAGGAAGCTCTTGTCTTCTTCCATCTTTTTCCCCTTTAATCTACTCAAAAATCATGCTTGAAGACCCAAAAATTTCGAAACCTAGCCATCTTTCTTCTTCTTCCTCTTCTTCTCCGAAATCTCCTTCCTCTTCTCTCTTCTTTCTTCTTTCCTTTTGTTCTTTCCTTTTAATTTCGTGGGTTGCACCTCTTAAATGACAGCCCCCTCCTTTATTCACTTAATAAAAGCCAAATGACCCTTTTGTCCCTCTAATTAAGCCTTAAACCTTAACCCTTTAAGTGAACTTCCAAAATTGCCCCTGAACTTTATTTTTATTCATACTTACTTTAGGACATTTTTCTCACCATCAAATTGAAGGAATTTGCTAAAACTTCCTTCTATAGAAATGTTCCTCATTGTCTTAATTTCATAACGCCATCAAAATCATTTAATTTAGTGAACTACATCAAAAGTTATACTCTAAAAATTTTAGACTTGTCTTATGCTAAAACATTTTCCAGCAATTTACTTCCATTCAAAAATTGGCATTCTTAAAGACTAATTTGGAATTCGAATCCTTCATAACATTTGTAGCCCTATTTCTCTAGTTTAATCCAAATCAAGAATCACCTAATTTGGATGACTAGAGCAAAAGTTATGGCCATAATACTTTCAGATCTTATTAATCCAAGACTGAACACTAAAACCCGACTTCCATTCAGAAATTGGAAGTCTTAGAGGCTAAATTGAAATTAAATTCCTTCATACGACTTGTAGCCCCATGTCTCTATTTTAATTTTCCATAACAACCAACTCCATTGAATCTCCACAGATCAAGAATTTCTCAAAAGACTGAACCATGTTCAGAAAAATATCTAACTCACTTTGATAAAATTAATCTTCTCAATTTAATCTTAAAAATTATAAATTTCCATTCTGATGAAGAGAATTGTCTTAGGAATCCAACGCATTAAAAACCAAGTCAATCAGATGTCGGATGGAAAAGATATAGGCAAAAGATTGACAAAGGTCAGATTAGGGACAAAATAGCAAAATCAGAAGGAAACAAATCGTTCCGATTATCATAAGACGTGAGCATATTCTAAGAAAATCACCTTAGTAATTATTGGTTCATCTTCTTTCTCTAATACCAAACATGAAACTCTATATCTTTAGACCATTTTGAAGTAAGAATCATCCTAATCGGAGCTCTATAGCTCAAGATATACTTAAAATTCTAAAGTGTGTTTATACCTTAATCATGCTCTTTAAACTGACCTCTCACTTTCTTACAATCACAATTTTTCATCTCAAAACCAAAAGCTACCAAATTTCATGGAGAGATATATTCATGTCTTAGTAATCTATCGCCTTAAGAATCACTTCATTCAGAGGTTGGACGAGGGAGTTATGATCAAAAGAATCTAACATGTTCGTATCCTAAATCAATTTGCACCTATCATGGGGTGATTGTCATAACTTTCACCAAAAATGTCAAATTTGTTTTGTTCTTAGACCATTGGAAATAAGACTTCGAGATCTAAAACTTTCATGAAGACTACAAAATCAGATTCAGCCTCTAAAGTGGTCAAAATCATGATTCACTGTAGCTGACCCGAGGCTGTCCATTAAACGGACATGCATGTCCGTTTAACGGACACATACGGGCTAAAAAGTCAATTTTCATTTGAGAATGTCCGTTAAACGAACATGGGCAATGCATGGGGTCCTTTGGACCCGTAACTATCCGTTAAACGGATATGGGGTTTTTCAAAACCCCTCCAATCCTTCTCCAATGCTTCCGACATCCAATCTAACACAATATACACTTATAATCTTCACAAATTCACTTATTCAAATGCCTAAACACTTCATAACAATCCAAACTCCAAAGTTATCTCATAAAACTCTCAAATCCCAATTCATTTGATTCATCAAAACTCCCATTTCCTATCAATCCCCATAGCTATCACAACCCCAAATCATAAACAGCATCCTAACTTGTAACAATCATATCTTTTCATTTCGACATCCTAAACTTGCGTACTATATGGCGTCGGAAAGCTAAGAAGGTCATCTATAACTTTTATTAAGACATCTTGGTCAAAAACATCATAGATTTATACAGAATTTCTTCTGAACTCAGAACACATAATTTACCCTCATGAACACAATATAGTATGCAAATCTATAACACAATATATATATATACAAAAACACTCATTTCATACATTGGATATTTCTAAATTCCACTAAAAGATCGGGGTCCAACACTATCTCATTTGAGGAATTAGTTACATAAGAAATTACGAGAATTAATCATGGGCAAAAGGGAATTTGGGTTATATCTGTTGGAGTTAACCCTGACTCCGACAGTATTATGGTAATGAAGATTAAAGTGACACAAGAAAAATTGTATCAATTAGTGACTATGATCATAGAGGATATTTGGAGTCTATTTGAAAAGTGAAGAGAATATTTTTGAACATTTGAGGAAATCTTACATATCATGAAGGTAGAAACAATTATATGCCAAATTGAATGAGAGTGAATCTTGGCTTGATCAAATAAAATGTAGGTTGTATAATATTTGAACATGGCTTATCGGGAGACCCAAAGAAAGTAGAGGTAATGATGAAGCAAGAAACTATAAGGAATTATAACATCAATGTTAATTATATCGCTTTAATTTGGAGATTTTTACAGTATGTAATGAGTTTTCAAATCAAAAATTTGGATAAAATCTAATGCAATATAATCAGATGATTGTTTATGTATAAAGACAGCTTAAGTTTCATAAACTGATTATTGATACATGATTTAGAAACTTGCTGCTACAGTAACTAGTTTGAGAGTTTAGAGACATTATATGTACAAAGACATTTATGATTTTCTACCAATCATTTAAATTGAGCCAATTATTGAGTTTGAAAGAATTAAATACAAGACTGAGATAATGAATAGAGTTACTAGAAGATTTTGATGTGCAAATGAGTATTTCCCAGTAAAGCTAGTGTTATAATATGATGCATTGAACAGAAAATTCAATAGCAATGTATCATAAATTTATATATTGAGGTTACCAATCTAGTACTATAAAAAGTATACAATTTCGAGTCAAATTTTGGGCAATTCAAAGTACTATTAGCTATTGAAGTTTAAGATCAGTTTTACATGAAAGAATTAACAAAGCCCAAAAACTGAGGATCCAGAATTGTGAGTCCAAATAGGAAAAATGTTACTTTGTGATTGAAATGAAAGGGTGTGTACCCGACAAGATGATTGAGCAAAGATGTGGTTAGAGAGAGCGTGATTAACAAACTAAACTAGACATCCTATTAGGAATACGCCGAAATAGTATTTAGCTGTTAAGGATATAGAAACAAGTAACTGAATGTTTGAATTACCGACAGTCCTAACTGTTAGGGATATGCTTAAAGCCTATATTTTGGAGTTCATAGGAATATGAGATTGATGTATAGTTCTAATTGACTACAGGAATAACAATTGTTATCATAGTGACATCATTAAAATACTATATGAGGCATTGTATGACAAAAAGGGTTACATTGAAATGAAGAGGGCCTAAAAATGGTAGAAGGCCAGAATTGATTCGAGATACCATTGATGAGTGAAATGAAACTGCAACAGGAGTTAAGTGATTCAAGAAAGATAAATGAGTTAGGTAAATCAACACCAGACATATGGAATACAATAAGACAGATGTAAGAGTTAATTGTATTAGCATTAAAGAACTGTGAAATATCAAGTGAAAGATGAATTACTTCTAAGAGGATCACCTTGCCAAGGTGTGCTTAGATAAAGATCAAGATGTGCTCAGATTTGGAAAAAGGATAAAATAAGCTCGAATTGTATTGGTCCACATGAAGTTATTGAGAGCATAGGACCAATAACTTATGAGTTGTATTATTAATAAAGATGCCTCAGAATTATAATGTGTGATATGTGAGTATGTTAAGAAATAATGATATGATTTGACAGAGATGTATTGATAGCTTACGAAGTGAAAAATTGTAAGTAATATGAAATATATTGATGAAATAGTTAAGATAATATGATATCTAAACAAGTGATTGAGAGACCTATTGAGTCTATTAACTGTGTTCATTTGGAAGAAAGTATTCAAGTGGTGAAGTTATATAGGAAACGGAGGAGTATATGAGGAAAATATATATATATATCCCTACCTTATTGATCAATCAAATATTAATTTCGAGGATGAAATTTTTTTAAGGAGGGGAGAGTTGTAACATCCTGTTACCCATGTTGAGGCTAAAATAGTAAATGTGAGAGATTACTGAGAAATTAGGAAACACATGTCATGCTCATGCATTACATGATATGCACATACACGTGAATATTGAATCTTTGCACATAAAAATAATTGTACATTCATTCATTGACAATTTCTGGCTATAATTGTTTATAAATGTGAGTGTATTGAGAAATGTAGTTTTTATATGTTGAAAATTGATTTGGGGTGGGTATAATTTGATTTATAATTTTTGGAGAAATTTATAAAAATTGTTGGGCATTTTTGAACTAGGAAAATTTGCCATGTGGCAAAACAATTATTAAATGATATTAGAAATTATTGTCCAATGGCAATGGAAATTTTGATAAATGACTTTAGGATCTATTGGCAAGTGCCATTGAAAATTGAGGAACAATTGGAGTAGAAATTGAAATTGATGGGACTAATTAAATGATCAATCAAATGCTTTAGGAATGGATATGTGGCATGTGACAAATATCACTTGCCAAACAATGCCTTAAGTCCACTCTCTAGCCATGTGCCCCTTCTCTCCACATTTGAAACAAGCTCTAGTCAGCCTGTAGCATTCCCCGCTATGGAACTTGCCGCAATGATCGCATTTAGGTACAGATGAATTATCCCCTTCTCCTCTTCTATTGCCTCCCGCCGTTGAGGCTTGATGAGAAACCGTAGAAGTTCTCATAGGTATGGGCCGACTTGCACCACTGCTCCTCTCCTCATATTGCACAGGGAAGGTCCTGGCACTCCTTTCAAGCATAGAAATACCACCTCCCCTCTTGAACTGTTCTCTCCCCTTTCTTTTTTTACTCACAACACTCTTTATATTCTTGATGTTTTCAATCCTCAAGGTCGCTTCAACTAGCTATTGAAAATCACAAAAATTCTACACCACCACTTTCTCTCTGATAGCTAAATGTAGCCTTGATTCGAACCTATGACACTTAATTGCCTCACTCGTCATCATCTCTACTACATACCGGGATAGCTGTGTAAATCGGCGCTCATACTCACTCACCGTTATTTACCTCTGAGTGAGACTCAGAAACTCTCATTGCTTCTGCTGAATGTAGACCTTAGACAGGTACTTCTTCTTATACGCAGCTAAGAAGTCCTTCCATGCCAGCACTGGCGGTCTCATCTGGCTCCTTAACACACTCTCCCACCAATGCAGAGCATCTCCCTGTAGCAAGCTTGCAGCATACACATATTTCTCATCATCCTCAGACTCCATCTGATCCAGTATCCTCTCAGTCTTTCTCAACCAAGTCTCAGCTTCTTCTGGATTCGTTGTCCCATAGAAATCCACTGCCCTATACTTTCTGAGCTTGTCAAACTGTTTCCTCTTCTTGACTGGGGCCGGAATAGAAGATTGAGGCATCTGTCCTATGGCCTGAGCAAATGCCTGAAACATCTTGGGATCCAATGGAGCAGGTACTTGCTCCTGTGGAATAGGAGACTCCTGTGACTGTGCCCGAATGGGCTCACTACCTTGCCCCATAAAAGTTTTAGCATTTCCTAGGGTACAGATTCATCAGTACTCTCCTCATTTGGTGGAGATTCAGGTGCAATCAATCCTTGCAATACTCCTCATGTCTTTCTACGAGGTGACATCTTACTCCTTCAATGCAAATACTAACTATTAGCTTACATTTTATTTTAAAATCCTAATCCTTACATGCATGCATGACATGCATGTCCCTTAATGCAATTCAATCAATTCACAATGCAACAAGTAATCACATAAGATAACAATTCATCCTACTATGCATTCTAAGCCTAGGAAAAACATAAGCTCTGATACCAAACAATGCTAGACCCCGCTTCCAGAGCCCAGCATTAGGAGTCATTAACTGAAATAGTACTTGCCTTCAACCATACCAAACCTGTTTCGGGACATTTGGCATAACTTTCTCTATGGATATCGGATTAAGGTTTTCTTTAGACAAATCGAAAGAGGACTTTAAGATATATAACTTTTATGAAGACCTTGAAGATAAATTATATCGTCTGCAGGGTCAAAAGTGGGATCAGACTATAGGATTAGACAAACCCGGATAGAGGGCGAGATGAATTAGAAAAATGGTCATAACTTTCTATAGAGAACTCAGATTAAGGTGTTCTTTAGATGATTTGAAAGAGGACTTCAAGATATACAACTTTAATGAAGACCTTAAAACAAATTCTATCATCTAGAGATTCAAATTTGGAACAGAAGATGTTCTGATCAACATAAGACGAAACAGAAAGTCAACCTAAAATGAAGGGTGAGATGAATTGGAAAAATGGTCGTAACTTTCTCTAGAGAACTTTGATTAAGGTGTTCTTTAGATTATTCAAGATTTACAACTTTTATGAGACCTTGAAGATAAATTCTGTCATCTAGAGGGTCAAATTTGTACCAGAAGATGTTCTAGTCAACGTAAGACAAAATAGAAAGTCAACCTAAGATGAAGGGTGAGATGAATTGGAGAAATGATCATAACTTTCGTTATAGAACTCTGATTTAGGTGTTCTTTAGATGATTTGAAATATAACTTCAACATATACAACTTTTATGAGACATTAAAGACAAATTCTATCGTTTAGAGGGTTAAATTTGGACCAGAAGATGTTCTAGTCAACGTAAGATGAAACAAAAAGTCAACCTAAGATGAAGGATGAGATAAATTGGAAAAATGGTCATAACTTTAATTTGGACCAGAAGATGTTCTAGTCAATGTAAGATTAAACAAAAAGTCAACCTAAGACGAAGGGTGAGATGAATTGAAAAAATGGTCATAACTTTCTCTAGAGAACTATGATTGAGGTGTTCTTTAGATTATTTGAAATAGAACTTTAAGATCTAAAACTTTCATGAAGACTTTGAAGACAAATTCTGTCGTTTAAAGGGTTAAATTTGGACTAGAATATGTTCTAGTCAACATAAGATGAAGTAGATGGTCAACGTTGGACGAAGCAGATGGTCAACCTAAGATGAAGTAGAGTCAAATTAAGACGAAGCAGAAGATCAACTTGAGATGAAACAGAAGGTCAACCTAAGACGATACAAAAGATCAACCTAAGACGAAGCAGAGTATACTCCTGAATATCTCCACTCATAAAGATTGTAACTTTCGCCTTCGATGTCCAAAAATTTCATACTATATACCGTTGCAAAGCTAGAAGGATAAGCTATAACTTTCTAGAGACAGCTTTGACTAATTTAGGCTCAATTAGTTCAATTTTTCTCCTGAAGCTGGCACACAATTTTTATATCTGGGAAAGACTTGGCTTTTGAAATGTACAACTACAAAGATCATGCACATACACCTTGGAAGTTTTCAGTTCTAAACTCATTTGCCAATTCAAAAGAAATTCATACATAACTTTAATTACATAATTATTATTATAAGTAAAAGCTTTCCACATAATTCAACATACATAGGATGCTCAATGTTTAACATGCGTAGAAAGCTATCCAAAAGTGATTGAACTAACTTAGTTACAGAAGTTTCTAATATCTTGGAGTTTCCGATGCCTTGCAAGGATTGCTACTCTTCTTGTTCTATACCTAAGGAAGGAATAGTGGGGTGAGCTACACAGCTCAGTGGCTAATATTTATATAGCCATTTGCAATTGACCACATATTTAAGCATATGTATATATATAACAAGCAATTCGAGCCTTCTCAATTTATTCTAACAATTTAAGCATTTGATCAATTTAACTTAAACTTATAACACACAACATAAACTTCAGCCAATAAACATAACACTCAATTATGCACCATACTTGAAAATTTAAAGATGCAATGCACAAAAAATAGCTCGAGGGTTCCATAGAAACAAAATGGAGAAACCAAAGTTTATCTCATGAACAAAATGAGTCCAATTTCGGAGCTCATATGCCATAAGCAGGCACCCGAGAGAAGGTTTCTGTCAACATGCACGTGATGAATAGAATGGTTCCACTCTCACCCAAACAAAAGCACATATTTGATTTCTCATATGCTCATACTTTTTATGCTTTGTCTTCTTTTCATTTAATATAAAATGTTATAACCTTTTTCAAGGTATAAAATAATTACAATGCATCATGCATTTCCAAACATTCACAATTATTTCAATATCAAGCAAATCAATTTCAAGAAAATCAACATACACCCATATAGGCAAGAATTTGCTCAATTACACAATAACTATAAATACATTACCCATCTAATTAGCATGCGAAAATCCAATTTAGGCTTGCCTTTTCCCTTGCTCTTGGGTACGATTCCCTTGGTTTCCTAAAACAACCAAGGTTCCATTCAAAACACATTTCAATAAAATTCATAAACTTCAAAAAAATCACAAAATTTTAGCAAACACAAATTAAACTCAAATCTAACCTACCCACAGTCCATCTAGGTTAGAAAACCTAAGACCTAGTTTAGAAACCCTAAAATCAATTGAGTTCTCCTAATCTATCTTCTTCCAACACAAACCTTTCACTCTCTACACAAACTCCTTTTCTTTTTCTTTAACTCCTTCATCCTTAACATAACCCATTCCTTTAATAAAGCAAGAAGAAAATATGGTTAACCTACCTTGATAAACTTGATTTATCTTCTTGTATTCTTTCACCGAAACCTCTCTTCTTCTCTCCTATTTTTGTTTTCACTCTCCTCCCCCTTCAATTCGCGTTTTTATGCTCTTAACAAGCAAAACAACATATTCTGTTTATCCTTAATGAGCCCAAAAAGTCTATCTTACCCTTCCTTATAAGCTTATGTTCTTTTATACTTAAGTGATCTCCCAAAAATATCCTTGAACATCCTTATTACATTAACACTTTAATTCCACTTACCTATTCAACAAATCCTACTAACCTTGACATAATTATAACTCTAAAAATTTAGTCTATCTAAACCTCAAAACTATTTTAAATCATGCTTACTTAAAGAAAACAATTTTCAGGGTCCAACAGTTTTGGATTTAAAATGGAGTTGAGAATGAAGAGTGTTGGGGTAGAAAAGGTGATCTTGGTATGAGATGTGTTAGGGTAAGATTTGGAAACAAAATTTGGTAGTTGAGCTGGAAAATGTTACAGCAACATGACCTATGAGTATGTTTATGTGTTTTGGCCATAACTTGCTCTATAGTTGTTCAATTGAGATGATTCTTAGTTTGGATTAAACTAGAGACATATGGATTCATTTATTATGAAGAAAATTAATTTAAATTGTGTCTTTAAAAGTCTCAAATTTTGACATGAAATTAGGAACTAGGTGCAGCAAAATTTGTGGATGAATGTTTATATTATGTTATGTTTTGAGCGTATGAGAATGTGTTATATTTTGGGTGTGATCAAGTGGGGAATATGAAATTTGTATGGATGATGTTGAGTTGAAATTGGGTATATTTTAAGAAGTTATCCACTTGAGATAATGAATCAAATGAGTTAAGAATTGAGAGTGAATGAAATCTAATTGATGTTTGAATGGTTATGGAGTGATATTGCATTAGAAATGGTGAATTTGGGAATATTATGAGTGGAAGTGATGTTAGAATGGGTGTAGGATCCATTGGAGGGTTTTGGAGAAGGAAAATTGAGTAAACCCGAAGGTTACACGGTCAGGTCGTGTAAATTGACACGACCGTGTGTTTTTGATGCAAAAACATTACCTGACCCGAAAGAAACACGAGCTACGCGTGTTAATTCACATGGCCATGTGTTTTGGCAAAATCTCATTTCAGAGTCTTCACAAAGGTTGTATAACAAGAAGTCCCCTTCAAAATCGTCCGAAGATGACATTAATCTGAGATCTACAGCAAAAGTTATGGCATTTTTCCCAAGAGATGTTTGTTTATGGATGATTGACTTATCAAGGTTCTACAATGAGATGTTTAGGCTTGTTAGTGATATTAAATGAGTCCAATTGAAGTAGGATTGAATTATTAACGTAGAAGAGTGTTCAAAGTGTTAAGGAATGATTCAAAGATCTTGGTAATTGGTTATGAGACTTGTGTTAAGGATATACACCTGGGAATGTCATTGAACATGCTTTGTACATATGTAACATACATATGTGTGCATCAATAGGCACTTATACAATTGTGCAAAATTGTGATATGTATATGTTTTACTTTATATAGAGGAACATGTAGAGCGCCATCATCTAGACATTTCCAGACCTTGGATGCAAATGTTAATCTGGAGCATACTGTGAGTCGACCTAGATGGTCTCATTTCATTGTTTTTTCTGTTTTGAATTTTGTATTGATTGAATACTGAATGATCAAGTGAAAGTGATTGATTGTGTTGATTTCCAAAAAAAAGGTCCAATGATTGTGAGGTATGAATGAGATATTGAAGTGCTCTTTGTATGTGAATTTGATGAAATACGTGACACATGACTTGATTATTAATTATCGGACCTAGTTTTGAAGAAAAATGTGAATATGCATGATAATGAAAAAGTGATACTTAACTTAAATTTTGAATGCTGGACTTAGATCCGATGAAATGTGTAAACTGAAAAAAAAGTGACTGATTGAGTATATGTGATTGATGCATTCCATTACATGAATGTATGAAAGATAAAGGTATTTGTGATCAGAGTAGCCACCGAAAAAGAGTTTAAAGCTCAGAATGTTAAAAAAAGCCTCGAGTTTAGAAAGCGAGTAGGAGCCAAAGGCTCACTATGTAAAATGAGCCCAGTATCTCTAACGAATACGGAGCAGTTACTAATGAGCTCGGTATCCACAATGGATACGGAATAGTTATTAATGAGGCCGATATCTACAATGGATACAAGACAATTATAGGCATTCGGTCACAATAAAGTAATAAATGAAAATGAGTCTCACATGCATTGCATATAAAATTGATATGTATGTTTCAAATGAACAAAATGAACTGAGTGACTGCTCTAAATGTGAATTGTGAAATAAGTGATCAAAATGATATGTGATGCTATTTGATTATGATTGAAATGATGTGAATTAATTGATTGCATGATCTGTATGTATTTTTGTGATTGAGTGAGCCATCGAGGATGGTCACTCACTGAGTTCGCAAAACTCACCCAAAATTTGTAATTATTTTTTAGGCTTAAAAAGGTACCCCGTTAGGAAAACGGGAGTATACCAACTGCAGACAAGTGAAAGATAGAGGTCGGGATCAGTTTGCATCTGCATTGTATTTCTTTATTTTTGTACCAAATTAAGTCTTCCACAATTTCTATATCTTGTGTATTTGAATATATTTGTTATGTACAACATTCCAATTGGAAATGTTTTGCAAAAGAGATTGATCAAAGTGTAATAAATAATTATGATTTTGAGTTTTATAAAATAAAAGTATGGGCCCAAATGGCTATTGAAATTCTGATGATTGTATTGCTGCAATTGAAAATGTTTATGAATAAAAGTAGGCACGAATTTTTTATTATTGATTTTCGTGTATGCGTGAGAAAAAAACAGAAAAAGTTGTACTGAGTTTCGAGTGTCTAAATATCTGAATGAGTGTGTTAGCATACTACCCTCTCGAGGCACAGACTCAGATATCATTTAGGATGTTGGGTACGTGTCTTGCGAAAGTGAGGTGCTACACCTACTACACTCTCAACCCCTCCCTAACTTCTCCTCCAAGCTCTCACTTGCAAAACTTGGTCATAAATGTTTAGAAATGGCACCCTAAACACAAAACTTTCTTTTATTCACTAACCTTCAGATGTTGAAATTAATGTTATCTCCCTCTAGTAAAAATGCTTCTTATTGATGCTTCGAAGTGGCTTAGCACCTTAGTGGGATATTTTATGATGATGAGATCGTCTTTCCAGTTAGTTAAGTCATAAGTAGAAAAGAACTGGATTGGTTTAAGTCTTAAGAGAACTCTCCTAAGCTAGGATGAAATTTTCCTCTTATTTATCAACTTTGAAGCTAATGTGAATGAAATCCTAAAGCTTAGTCCTTGGCACTGCCAAGGAAAACCAATTATTCTTGAACTTTGGAAGCCAGGCATTGTAATAACTAGTTTTTCAAATTGAGAAATTAGAACACTGGACTATTGCATAGAAATCATATTATTGAGAGTCAATGAAATGCATTTCATTCACGTGTATATCATTAGCATACACACATGGATTATGATTTAGTACACATTGCAAAGAGTGTATACACACTCAATTGACTTATTCCAGGGTACGAAAAGGTTAAAATGATCATGATGTGAATTATGTATTATTTATGCCTTGCATTTTAGTTTGATTGATTACAAGTAGTAAATTTAGAATTAATTTGATACAATTGTAAAATTGATGAATTAAAATGTACATTTGGTCTAGGAAAAATGCCAAGTGGTAAGACAAATGGATACATTGAAAATTAGGATGATTAAGCCTATGAATAAGTGACATTTGGCATAGTTAATTCATTGACAAGTGGAATTGATCATGTAGTGACAAATGGAATAATAACTACGTGACATGTGGTGGCTTAGGAAGATGATAAGTGGCTAACATGATTAAGGACACATGATAATCTAAATTAATGACACCTTGCACCTAGTTGAATTAAGCAAGTGCTAGAAAGTTTATGCTGTGTTCCTCTTCTTTCTTTCTTCTCTCTACCAAAACCTACATCCATCTCCTAGCTCTGCATTTTGGTTTAAGTCTTCTAAATTGCTACACCAAATTCCATGCTTTTACCCTCACAAAGTTAAGTAAAGAATCAGAACATAATTGTTCTTGTTATAGCCTTTAATCCTAGCTAAAATCCATTCAATTCCCACCTTGAATTCGTGATGATTTTTGCATGCATGGAGATTTGAATTAGCTTGATCTTTGAGCTAGACAAGTAAGTAAAAGATTGATATTTATGGCATGTTATAATAGTGAACTTATGATGATGAAATTGGGATGAATTGTATATGATATTGATGATGAATTATACTGCAAATTTTCGCATGAACTTGGATACTTTTCTATTGTGATCTTGATGTATGAACAATAGGTTATGGATTGTTTTATAGATGAATTAGATTAGGATTTGAGGTATAATGAAGGTGAATTTTTAGATAAAGGTGCTAATATAGTGATCTTGAAACAGAAACGAAACTAGGATACATGATTGATAGTGAATGATAGTTTCTGTTTTAATTTTGATGTGTGAAAGATAATGATTGGTGACTTGTCTAATGAAAGATTTTTGAATTGGGTTTGGAAATGAATTTGATAAGGGATTGAAGCATGAATAAGGTAGAATTGAAGTGAAATTGATGGACTTTGGTGAAGGTTTGTTGCATAGAGTATGAAGGAGTAAAAATTAGAAGCAAAATGAAGGTTATGGGTGAGTGAACCGAGGTTCACTCATCCCACAATCGTGGGATTTATAAGGTTTCTTCCCACAATTGTAGGAAGTACTTTGGAAGGAGAAAAGGTTATTTTTGGGCAATTGTTAGACTATATAAGATTAAAACACTTTATAATGGTGTAATTAGAATTGATTGGGGATTGAAATGAACCTAGAAAATTACTTGATTAAGTGATTAAGTGTTTGATAAGTTTAAGTTGTTAATTGAGGTTATAAA
>JANIJH010000003.1:43794356-43819234 GCA_024520975.1 Erythroxylum areolatum
TTAGAGGCCAAATGTATAATCAATCAAAATATGCAATGCAAACCACTAGCCTGTCCCAATTGACCAATTTACCCTTCACATTAGGGATGGGATGTTACATAAAATGTAGGAGAACATAGTTTATGGTGACTAAGAACTAGCGTAGAGACATATTCCAATGGTGCTGTAACAGAAACATTGCTTCTAAGTGCAGGAGAACATAATTTATGGTGACTAAGAACTAGTGTAGAGACATATTCCAATGATGTTGTAACAGAAACATTGCTTCTAAAAGGTGTATGGTTATGTAAATTAAAATATATACGTATGCATACATGTATAGATCAGAGAGACAGAGCAATAAAATCCTAGAGTAGCAGCATTTCTGTTTAAGTACCTTAGCAGAGAAACATGATTTTTTTTCCTTCACAAGGGCCTACTCATCACACTGCATTGCTGTTCTAAGCCTACGAGCTACAAAATTTGATGTTCGATTATTTGCAAATAACTTTTACTTCAGTTGGTATCTCTGCTTTTGTTGTACTATCAAGTGCACTTGTAGCCTCATCATAAAACCTGAAGGAACAAACATCAAGCCTAGGGAGAAAACGATGATCAAGTTACGAAAAATCACCAGCGTCAAGCACTCTAACTGTAAAATCTTGCCAATCCAAAATCATCTCTTGAAGTTCAAATGCATCTGAAGTCCTTTTAGGTGGCAAATATCAAATTGGTATATGTTCCTATTTGGAAATTTGTAGAATAATGCAATTAATGTTAGCATCAATGTGAATCTGAACCAACTCTTTTAACATGGATTTTTACAAGCTACTCCATCCAGGACATACAGAGGCAATGAAGTGAAGAGTTTGAAGGTTTCAGCAGAAAACAAGATGGTAGATATACATTTGTTAGCTAGAGATATTACTGTTATGGTCATGATTGTCATCTGTTCTCGAGTATTGTTACTCTTATAGTAGCCATCATCATCCTCATCTTGACTAGCACAGTAGCACTTCTTCTGCTACAATTACTAGTAGTAATAGAATTAGATGTTGTTGTTGGGTTTTGAACAAATTGACGAGTGCTACTGCCGCTGTTGCTGCCTACTCCGATATGCCACAATTGTGGACTCCGGAAGAAGGGAAGATGAGAATCAAATCCTAGCCGCTCCTCTCCTCTCCTCTGATGATAGAATGGATCCAAACCCTAACAACCCAACTCAATTCAACATTCCCGATTGCGTGCCTTTGTTTTCTTCCTTTTATATTTGTTCTGCGAATGTCAAGTCAACGTCCTTCTCCCTCACTCCTTCCCTCCCTCCCTCCGACAACCTCTGTTTTTTATCTTCTTTATTAATCCCCTTTCACTACTGATTATCATACTACTAGTGTAGGTCCTACTTCTACTGACGCTACCAATTGGCTCTACCCAATGATACTCTTTGAATTAACTTTGTACGTAATGTCAATAAAATGGTAAATAATAATGATAAAAATAAAATGTTTATTCAGACTCTTTTAAATGTGTTGGATGAATTCAAAAAGTATATGAACTTGACATTAAAAATATATTATATTAAAAATTTTGTTAGTTTGGAACCATAACGATTATTTTATGAAGGGAAAAATGAAGAAGGGTTAAGGTAATGTTATGAATACTTTATCATAATTGGTATTAAATTTGTTTTTGTTATAGTATGGTATGTTATGGCATCAGTTGATACTAAGTACGATTTTAATAATTTTTTAAAATTATAAAATCGTTCCTAAATTTAGAAAATTACAAAATTGCTCATTAATATATTTGGCTATATAAATTTTTATTTTTACTTCAATTAAGTCTCAAAAATGATAATAACGTAAGTTTGAAATAAAAATTATCTTTTATTTCTATTAGTATTACTTTTTATATATTTCTTGTATAAATAATAAATAAAATTAATGTAAGAAAATTGTTTAATTCTCGTATAAAACTAAGAATAATACAAAGTATTTAAAATGTGATAATTAATTATATCAAAGTATCATGGAGTAAGAATAATATAGCTCCATAAGCATTACAGCTCCATAAGCATTACAACAAGAGTTCATGCCGAAGAACACGACAAAGTAGAAGTGAAACCTAAAACACAAACACTTGTATTTAATATATATATATATAAATATATATATATATGTATGTATGTATGTATATATATACGCGTGTGTGTGTGTGTGTAATTTAACATTTCATCAAATATAAGTGAAATTAAAATAAAAGAAAAAATAATAAATAACCTAAAATTTAATTCAATGACATATTCACTCAAATCATATTGTCCCAATTTTCATTTAGTACGAAGTATTCATCATTAATAAGGGTACCATCACAATCATTCAAACTCCTTACATCAAATGTTAAAATAATACTTTTCCATTGAAGATTATATTTGAAGCCCCTCTCGTATATAAAACTTTGTTCCTCATACACTCAATCCAAATATGATCAAATTAAATTAAATTTGTAAATTACGTATTCTATTAAGAGTCTTAATAAACAAAAAAAATTATCAAGAAACTATAAGAAATTATATTCAATTAATAATGATAATAACCTTCCTTTCTTGAAGTTTTAAGTTTTATTAAACAAATATCAAATCATTTGATCGTTTGTATTCCAATCTTTTAATTTTACTTTGGGAATAGATAAATTTAAATGTGCTTCAATTCCTTTCACACTCAATTAATCTTACATATTGACTCAAAATTTAAACCACAAACTTTTGTAATTCGAGATCACGACTTTCAAATTAGCACTAGTAAGCAAATATAAGATAACAAAAATATTCTTATAAATAAAATAAAGTGAGTATTAAGAAAAGTATATATATATATATATATATACCTAGTTTAAATTTTTGTCTTTGACGAATTTCAACGGGCATCTCAAAATTACCACATACAACCTTATATAGCTTTATTTTTAGCTAAATTGTCATGTGAAACAATTGTTATGATAGTTAATAATATTTTTCTATTAACTTCAGTTTTCTTTGAAAAACTTGGCTCAAAATAGAGATTAAGATTCAGAAATGCCTCAGTGGAAAATAATGGAGAGTAATTTCTTTTTAAATATAAAGAATTTTGTTCAAAATAGTAGCGATTGACTCTAGAGAAAAATATTAGTTAATTTTAAGTGCTGATGAAGATAATACACAAGTACTTTGATATTTCTAACTATAATCAAATGTTCTTTAGTGTTTCTTTGTCTTGATTGATGATATTATAATTAGAGCAGGTATATAAGATTGTTGAATTTTCGAGCTTATTAACTTAAACTTGTAGGGGGTTGTAGGGTTACATATATAATTGTGATTATAATGCTTATTTGGATTAATCATCAGTTGATTGATTGTCCTCTTCAATTCTATTTCCTAAAAATGTTATGTTTTATACAAAAATAAGTACTAAGATTCTCTAGCAAGTCTAAAGAGGCTTCTAGAAAAGTGTTCAATTCTTTATTTTACGTTAAACAACAAAAGTCAATAAGACAATGGGTAGAAATTTTTTGAATTCTTCTAAGGGTAATAGCTTTATTGCATCATTATGTCGATTCAAAATTATAGTTTTTACCAATATTCGTTCCATTTTTTTGCCTTTAGCTTTTTAATGTTGGGATGTTTGGAGATGTGAATATGCTGATCAAAATAAATATGATGTTTCTAAATGATTCACGCATTAAATTTTCGTAAGAATTAAAAAGAATTTCTTTGATTTACAGTGCTACTTTTGATTTATAGCTCAAAACGGTTTTGACACTTTTTAATGGTACAATAGCTAGTATGGCTTCATTGATGCTATTTGACTAATGTACTACATTATGGTATGTCACTATGTTAATTATAATATTGTTTCTGGTTTGATTTCAATGGTGCTTTTTGAGGCAAATAGTAAGTCTGTGGTAAACTAAGTTTGATTGTTTTTATGCAAATTTTTATTTAAAAATAAAAATGAATTGTTAATATATCTTATTTGAAAGATTCAAGAGCAATTGGGATGTAAATTTCGTATTATTTTTGATTGCTATAACTTTCATTTGAAATTGCCTTTACATATAATCACTCATATAATATGATTAATGTGCATAGGAAAATTGTAACCCACATATAATATAATATGCTAGTTTGGTTGAGTTTAAGTCAGACTCAAGATTTAACCCACTTTTCTTAAGTTCATTTAAGATGAATTCAAGCATATAAAATTATTTCAAGTTTGAGTTAACGTCTTATTGGACTAAGAACTCAATTCATTATTATTTCCAATAAAAAGGAAGTAATAATAAGTCATGGTTTTATGAGTTTTTCCTTTCTCTTTTTCTTCTCCTAGTTTCTGGTTTTTTCCCCCTTCCTTACATCCGCTTATCTTTCATATTGGCATAGATGAAAGAAAGTGTCTCAAAATCTCAACTTGGAGGGACATTTTGGTCAAAAATAGGTTTTAGAAAGAGGGCAAGAAAAATAAACATCTATATTTGTTTGTATTAAACTAGGAATTGCTGCTGCATCTTATAGAAAATTCTAGCTCCAAAACCTATTTACATCATTCTTTACTTGAAAGATATTTATGAACAGAAGCAGAAAGAATCTTATTTCTCTTCAATTGAGTGGAGGTGATTCAACAAATCAATTACTTCACCCATGCAAGGCCTATCTTTCCTCGACTCGCTAGTGCACCAGGTTGCGATGTCAAGATACTCCTTCACACAGTCTTCTCTCAGCCCTTCTTTAATCATGCTAGGGTCGAGCATTTCCCAGTGCCGACTTTGCTCCAACATTTTCCTTGCCCATTCAATCAACACCACCTCCTTCCCTTCCATCATGATGGGCAAATTGGGCCTTTGGCCCGTCGCAATCTCGAACATCAACATCCCAAAACTATACACATCCGCCTTCACCGTGGCCGTCATCAACCCGTTCTTATACTCTGGAGGCATGTACCCCATTGTTCCGGCTACCTGCGTGGACACGTGCGAACATGACGAATCAACTCTACGTGCGAGCCCAAAATCCGCAATATGGGCCTCGAATTCAGAATCCAACAACACGTTTCCAGCCTTAATATCCCTATGTATGATCGGAGTATCCAGCCCATGCAAATACGCCAACCCATGAGCCACACCATTAACTATCTTGTTCCTCGTCTCCCAAGATAACGGCAATTTCACAGAATATTCAGAGCCATACGACGCGTCGTGTAGCCACTGGTCCAAGCTTCCTTTCTCTATAAACTCGTATATTAAAACCCTGTCCTCACCGGACATACAGTACCCCAGCATTTTCACAATATTCCGGTGACGAAGCTTGCCTAGAGTCTCCATCTCGGCTCTAAACTCACGAAACCCTTGGAAAGCGTCGGGTGCAAGCTTCTTAATCGCCACCGTGTTGCCGGTGGACAGTTGTGCTTTGTAGACGAGGCCAAAGCTTCCGTCTCCGATTATCAGATCGGCGGAGAAGTTTCTGGTAGCGGTTTTGAGTTCTTCCATGGAGACACGGTTGAGTGATGGGTCAAACGAGGCGCTGTTATCGATGTTTATGCTGGAGAGCTCGAGGTTGGGTACAGTTCGGGTTCCTGGTCGGTTCGAGCGACGAGTTCGGTGGTGGGCGTAGTTGGAAGGTTTCTGGTATCTACAGATGAAGAAGAAGAAAGAGAAGATGATGATTATGAACAAGAAGCTGACGGTGGCCGCGAGGACCAGTTGGGAAATGCTGTCTTGCATACTTTGATATGATGTGATATGTTATGGGGGGAGAGAGAGAGAGGAGAGAGATGGGGAAGCAAGTGAATGATTAAAAAGCCGCCATTAGAGAGGAGCAAAGTAGAGAAAGAGAGAGATAGGAAGTCGTCGGTGAAGTCTTCGTAAAGACGGAGTCAACTCCAAAAAGAGGAGGTGGGGAAGCAAGAGCTGTGTATTCTCTGGAGTGCGATGCACGGTCAGCGTTCAATCAGCGTCCTTTCTGTCAGTTTGATCACATCAGCAGGCCTTGCAATTTTTTTTGAAGTTTTATGAAGCCAAATGTTTGACCGCTTGATCATATATGATTTCTTATCATTGATGACCCGGAAGGAACCTCTGTTATTTATTTACTTTGTAATAAATCCAATAAATATATTATCAAATTAAAAACAACCTGTATCTTCTTTTTTATATATCATAAATGTATAATTATTTCAATGCATCCTCAAAAGAGCCGTAACTCATATTATGAAGATAATAACAACTACAACGTCCCGAGAAGGGAAATCAGATGGAGTTCTTTGGCAAAAAAAATAAAATAAAATCATATACACTTGATATAGTTTTAGAAAATATGATCCTATGATAAGCAAATCATTTGTATTTACCATTTTGGTTATGAAATTGATCAAGAGTCTTATTACATAACCAAACATATACATTTTTAAAAAATAATCAGTGACAATTCTTAGCATATATTTGTAGTTTAAAATTTTTTGGTATGATACAAATCTTTTGTTAAGTGTCTAATGTGCTTTTCTTATATAACAGACTTTCCACATAATCTAAATAAGAATAATCTAAAACATTGTATACTTAAAGATGATATTCCTCTCAAATATTTTAATGTTCTCTTCGCACTAATACTAATACGTGAGATTCTTTATATGAAAGTTGAAATATGAATGTAACAAACAACATATCAGGACGACTAATAGCAATACATAATTACCGATTGACCATATTTTAATATATCTTCTCATCCATTTTTTTTCCCTATAATTCGATGGTGATACTCATGCGTGTGTTTAGTAGTTTTGCTCCATCCGTATTGAGCATGTTAAACAATTTTTGGTCTACTTTGCTTGATCTATGAATGTTCATCCGATCCTTTCATTTGATTGATTTGAAGATCAAAAGAAATTTAATTCTCTCAAATTCCACATTCAGCAAATTTCTCACATGATGCATCACTAAAATTTTACTCTAATTGATGATTCTTAATCTACTACTTTGCCTTCGATAAACTATTGTATTCTTCTTCTTCTCCGCTAGTTCAGCTTCTTACTATTAATTTCCTCAATCGATTGTTTTTAGTTTTTTTTAACTAATTGATTATTAGTATTCTTTTTAAAATTTAGTGGATTTTCATTACAAACTTGTTCTATTAAGGTTTCTCTTTCATTTTGTAAAGTAAGATTATTAAGAAGATAAAATTATAATTGATTTAATTTTTCTCTTATAATCTTTAAATTTTTATAATAAGTGATATAGTATATAGGAATTTTGAGAATTATGGATTTTTTATTTAAGGATTTTATTATTGGTGTTTATAAAGTTATATAATGCAAATATTGACAAAAAGGATTATATATTTTAAGAAAATTATTTCCTAAAATTAATGGTAATCTTCATTCTTGTTGATAAATTGAAGGTATAATAAAAGTGTAATTTTCAATAATGATATTCTTATAAATATATTTAACACTTTCATTTGCTATTCTTATTTATAAAGGTTTGTTTAGTTTTTTCCAGTTTTATAATAGTGATTTAGATGCTATACAAATAGTAGCACCTATATCTATATAAGTATTAACTTTTTTATTCTAACTAATTACTTGAATAAATGTTGTATTCAGATTCAGTTATTGATTCTGAAGTTTGAAATTCATAATGATATAATGAAGAAATTGTTGAATCTATTTCATATTATGACTCAATAGGTTCTAAATTATAATTAAATGCTGAATTTAAAATATTAATTTTTCTTTGTATTTATTTTGATTTCTTTTTGGGTATTCGTTTACATAATGACCTTCTTCTTTACATAACCAATATTTACATGTTTTCTTATTCTGAGAGCAATATTTTTTTTCTTTGGTTTAGTTCCTCTATAAGCCTTCTTTCTAAATTTTTCATAAGGTTTAAATAGGAATTTTTTATACTTGTTTGTGGGATATTTTTGCCATTTATATTTGTTATATTTATGTTTTGTATGTTTTCTTTGTTTTTGATAGGTAAAAGAGTCACATCCATATTATTGAGATACTTCCAAATATTTAGAACAACATAGTTGAATATCTTTATGTCTTAGTGATTTGTATAATTTTGCTTCTAAGCATTTTTGTGATAATATTTCTTTTATTATTGGAATAGCACCTCCTAGATTATAAACTACTAGATTATCATGTTATTTCATTACGAATTGTTCTTCTATCGTTTTACTTATTAGAAAAGGTAAATTTTTTAATAAATATTTGTATATACATTTCTTGTTTTGTAGTAGTTAATTTATAATAATATTTTTTAAATTCACAAATGTATTCTTCTAAATAACAAATATCACATATTGGTATAATATTTAGATGCCATAAGGCATTTTTCTTTATTTTCAATTTCTTATTTATATGAAGTTATATCTTTTCCAATAAATCCTTTATAAATTTCGTTGGTAACTACATAAAAAGCTTTTATTGGTTTAATAACATTAATAAATTTAGTGGTATTTTTTATTCCTATTTCATTATCTAATAAAATGTTTAATACTATACTAGTAGTTTTATAGATAATAAAATACCATAAAATATTAATATTTGTTAAGTCTTCAAAAGGTTTTTCTAATAGAATGACTAATGCTAATCTGTTAGACCATTCAAGTAATAATTTTCCTGGAGATAAAACATAGTCTAAATAAAGGATTCCATCTGGTCCTAATGTTATATGTTTTGGTGTATATTCTGTAGGAAATTTTCGTATCTTATTTTATTTTTTATAATATTCGAAACGATTCAATTCTTTTTGTTATATAGGTTTATAATTCCAGTTATAACTAGATTTATTTTCCCTTTATCTTTTTTCTTCACTTTGACTTGTTTTGGGTTGTTCTTCTGGTTTTGAACCTTTTGATTTTGGTTGATCCATACATATCGCTTGTTGATCGGATTCATAACCATAAATTATTTCATCTTAATCAGTAATAGGTTTTATAATTTCATATTTTAAAGACTTGTTTTCGTTATTTATTGTAAGTTTATTTAGTAATTGAGTAATTTCTTCCAATTGATCTCTTATATTTTGTTCTATATTTTCTATGGTTTTACTAAAGTTATACTGGATGAGCTAGATGGCTCTGATACCATTTTTTTAAAAATAATTTAGAAGAATTTATATTTAGAAAAACAAAGATATGTATAAAAAAGTTCACTCAACTAGTGTCTCTGAGGACACAACCAGCTATAACATAGTAGCTAGCCCACAGACCTATCCAAATCAAATGAAACGCAAGAAAACCAACAACTATGACTTATGGCAGGCTCTTGCCTACCTCCATTAAATAACAGATCTCCTATACTTTAACTAGTACCATACCGAAGAAGCAATAACCAGAAGATAAGATATCCTTAGCTAAACAATTTCTCAATCCTATTAGAGGCAATACCAATGAAAAAGTTGAAATTAAATCTGCACTTCAACGTCCCTTACCCAGGATGGCCTTCCATCGGTTTAAGCAGAAGGAGCTCGTAGAATGGCTACCACTATAGAAGGTGAGTCATCCTTGCAAGTTTCGGTGTTGTACCAAAGAATTAGTCCTGCCAAGTCCATCAGTAAGTTTGTAATAATGTAGGAAGTTGGATTGTCAACTTAGGAAGTTGGATAGCCAACTAACTCCTATTCGATCTTCCAATGGGGAACTCACTTGTTGTTGACCACGACAGTCTAATCTATCAACCTGCAAGAAAGTTAGTGAAGAACAAAACAATATAATTAACTCCTTTCTGTGTTTAAGTTGAGAAGTTCCCTAACTTGGGAGATTACTCTGAGATACACTCTCTCCACATCTTTGGCTTCATCCTTGAAAGTTCTGGCATTTCGTTCAGTCCAAATATAGTAAAAAGTAGTAGAAAGCAGTAGTGGGAAATGATTTATGGCCGAGAATCTAGAATTGGAAGCAGTCCTAAACCAAGAAAAAATAGTTGAAAGGTTTGGCTGATTAAGGATGGGCAGATTAAAATGAGTGAGGCAATGGTCCCAAATTGTTTTAGAGAATGTACATTCAAAAAATAAGTGCTCAATGGGTTCATTAGCTGATAAGCACAAAGAACAATGGTTAGCAGTATGTAGGTAGGTCAGTTTGTCCCTGGTTTGCAACTTTTGCTGGAAGGCAAGCCAAAAGATAAAGGAGCACCGAGGTCTACTGTATTTGGACCATACCAGCTTGTGCTAAGGAACATCTCATAAGGGGGGTCGTAAGAATTTATAGGCTGAAACATTGGTATACTTTTTGGTAGGGTTAGCTATCCATTCCAGACAATCTGGTAGGGAGCTATTTAGGAGATACTGAGGTGATTCAAGGTTCCCTATGAGGTCCATGGATACCTCATTCAATCTCCATTCATCATTAAGGATGACTTCAGAAACTCGTGTTGTCAATGGGAGCTTCGAGCCATTGATTGCTCTCAGTGTAGAAAAGGTCCTCAGAATTCCTCTCGAGTTCCAAGGATCCTGCCAGAAAAGAGTAGATATATCATTTCCAATCCTAAATCTGAATTGGTGCCACAGTTTGTCCCTCACAAACAATATCTTTCTCTAACTCCAAGAATTATTATAATTAGGTTGAGCACTCCAAAAATTTTTCCTTCACAGAATGATTGTATGTACCCATTTAACCCTCAAGGCTTCCCTATCTTCAAACAAATTCCAAATTCGTTTTCCTAACAGGACTTGATTCCATGTAGTCAAATGTTTTACTCCTAAGCCCCCTTCCTTTTTGATCTACAAATGTCACTCCACTTAACCTTAGCCTGAGAATTTGAATCTAACTTCCCTGCCTATAAAAAATTCTTAAACTTGGCCTCAATGTCCTTAAGGATGGAAATGGGAAGAATGAAATGTGTTGAACAGTAGACTTGGAAGGAAGAGAGGACGGAAATAACCAATTGGAGTCTTCCCACATAAGAAAGACTCTTATGAGTCCATCTATTAATCCTATTGTCAATTCTATCTAAAAGACAAACACAATTCCTCCGAGTTAGATGACCTGTAATGAGAGGAACCCCTAAATACCAAATAGGGAGAGAAGCTTGCTGAAGTCCTGAAACAAGTTTCATTCTATGACACAGATAACTTACATCCGGGGATAAGAAAAATTGACTTTTAGAAGCATTCATGTCCATGCCAGAAAACATAGAGAATGTGCATAAGGAATCAAGTAAAAGCTATGCAGAAAACAAATCCACATGACAAAACATTAAGAGATCATCCACAAATAGAAGATAGTTGATTTTGAGACCTTGACATCTCCAATGGTATTTGAGCAGAGGAGTATTTTCTGTATTGACTCTCAAATTTCTAGAGAAAATTTCCATACAAATAATGAAGAGGAAAGGCGATAAAGGGTCACCTGTCTTAATCCAGACTTACCTTTGAAAATTTTAGTGCCCATTAACTAAAATAGAATAAGAAGGAGTGGTGATACATTCTTTGACCCACTCAATGAACCTCATAGGAAGGCCTACAACTTTAAGGGTATTGAGAAGGAAATCCCAATAGATAGAGTCATAGGCTTTTTGGAGATCCACTTTGAAAGCACATCGCTTCTGATTATTAGAAATGTGATAGTTCTTAAAGATCTTTTGTGCTAAAAGGATGTTATCCCCTATTTTGCGATTCTTGATAAAGGCGCTTTGATTGGGGCTAACTAAGAGAGGAAGGATTTTGCTAAGCCTATTTACTAAAATTTTAGCAAGAACCTTATAGAGCATGTTGCAACAAGAGATAGGCCTAAAGTCTAAAACAGTTGAGGGTTGAGCTATTTTGGGAATAAGGGATATGAATGTGGAATTGAGCTCTTTGAGGAGTTTACCATGAAGGAAACTTTTTTGAATAGCTCCAGTAACTTCTTCCCCTATAATGGGCCAGGTCTGTTTAAAGAAGTACCCATTAAAGCCGTCTAGTCCAGAGGCCTTATTGGGATTTATAGAGTGAAAAGCCTCTCTAATTTCTTGAGGTGAAACATCAGCAATAACAGCATTAGAATGAAGGGCAGATAATGGGTTGGGAAAAAGATAAGCTAAAAACTCTTTGGAAGAGTGAAGATTCTTTACAACCCCTATAGAGCCTTTGAAGTAATCTAGAAATTGAGCCTGAATGTCAGTAAGCCAAACTACCCTAATGCCATTTCCCACTTCAAGAGAGTGTATGGAATTTCTGTTTCTGTTGGCAAAGAATGAATTATGAAAGAATTTAGTGTTTCGGTCCCCTTCTCTAAGCCATTTGATCCTAGAGGACTGTCTATAAAATGATTTTTGATTCTTTAGAGTTTTATACAGCTCACTAATGGCCTCTGTTTCCTAGCTATCAGAAAGGGAGATCTAGGTAATAACCTCTGTTGGTCTTGAATGTAATTAAGATTGGCATGGCTATTCTCAACTCTATCATTAATATCCCCAATCTGACATGAGTTCATGAGTTTAAGAGCTTGCTTAACTATCTTAAGCTTGGAAACAACCCTATACATAAGAGTATCGGTAACTGGGGAGGACCAAGCTTCCTCAACAGTCTGCAGGAAGTTGGGTTGAGTAGCTAAGAAGTTAAAGAATCTAAAAAGGGTAGTTCCCTTCTACTGGTCCCCAACCGACCTAACCACTAACGGAGAATGATCTGAGATATGAGGGTTATGGATAACACAATGAGATGTAGGAAATTGAATACTCTAAGCTGAGTTAATAAGGGTTCTATCTAACTTCTGAGTTATGAAGGAATCTCCAATTTGTTTATTGGACCATGTAAACTTTGGACCACTAGAGTTTAAATCAAATAACCTGTTGTCCCCTACAAACTATCTAAAATCACTTTGACTACATATGACAGAGGCACTGGGAGGGTCAGCTTCCTGAGGATAGAGTATAGCATTGAAATCTCCTACAATAATCCAAGGGGATTGACCAATAGACGGGAAAATGTTGGATAGCCCATGCTAAAGAAGCTTCCTATGGTTAAGATTATTGGCTCCATAAACATAAGATACCAAGAAGGAATTAGCACAATTTCTAGGGAGCAATTCCACATGAATAAATTGATCAGAATAGCTTAGGATAGTACACAAAAGGGTTTTAGGATTCCAAGAAATCATAATCCTTACATTAGAAGATTGATCTAAGTTGCTAAAATAGTTCCATCTAGGAAACAAGGAAGTGCAAACTTTATTCAAGTAGTCAGGAGACCTAATCCTAGACTCAATTAAACAAACAAAAGAAGCAGAGTGTTTCTTAAGCCAAGCATGAACTGCAAGTTGTTTATTGGGGTTATTAAGACCCCTCACATTCCAAAAAACAAAATCCATAAACCAACAACTAGCAAACCGCAACCTACCTGCTTCTTTTTCTTCCTAGCTTTTCTAGTTTTCCTTACTGAAAAGTCCCCCTCTGCCCCTCCCATAGTTCCAAGACTAGATGGCCTCAATTCAGAAATGGGAGAGGAAAGTATACCTGCCTAATTGCCAGCAATTGCATTGGACTCTCCACTGTCTCCATTTAGTTCTTCTAAGGCATGGTGAGCCTGGTGAAGTGTCGAAGAAAACCCTGCCAAGCTTGCCTCCTTATCAATTTGCATTGTCATTGCCAAATTATGATCCTGCTGGAGAGATCCTTTCTCCTTGTAAGGTTCAATTGAGCCCTCAAGAGTTGGAGAGACCTCCTGACTTGGATTAGGAAGGTCAGTGGGTTGCTCAGGTGTCAAGTGTCTCTCAGGTAGAGTACTCGATGCTTGCTCTTTGCCTGTCTCCAACTCTTGGTGGAGTCTAGTTTCAAAAGTTCTCCCTGTATGAGCCCATTCCTGCCGTTGCTCTCTCGTGGTTGGCTTCCATTCATTCTCTATTCTTACTTCCCTAAAGATTAGTTTCCCTTCCTCACCATAAGTGGCCAATTAGAAAGCAGAGGGCTATTTCTTGGTCAACTCCAGTTCCACACATAATCAGGTGTAGAAAATCCTGGTCATCCTTGCAGTTTGTATGTCCATTAGTAGTGGATGACCCACTGTACTGGCGATCCTACCCAAGCCTTCTGTGTTCTAGTATCCAACTGGAATGTTGTAGAAATGAGCCCATACTGGAGCCTTACTAATCACTTCCAATTCACCACTATTCAAGCTCCACTGTCGTAGAAATAAGGGTTTCCCTTGGATATGCCAAGGCCCTTTTTCTAACACTGATTTCATACCTTGTTCTGATACCAATTTTGGTTCCAATATATTTGTTATTAATTTTTCTATTTTTTTAGTCTTTCGTCAATTGGATATATTATTTTAAATAATTTTTCATAGCATTTAATTAAAGATTCTAATATTTTATACACTTCATTGATTTTATTAAATTGTTGTGATTGATAATTTTGATTTAATAGTTGTATTATTTCTTTTAATTGATTTTCAATATTAAGTTGCTTGTTTAATAATTCAGATAATTCCTTAGTGACACTCATAATGTATTATGAAGATGACTTTTTAATTCTTAAAGTTGTTTCTTAATATCAATTAATTCATCAAGTAATTGTTCTAAATTTTTGTCTATCTCTTTATTTGATATTCCAGGTTCAGTAGACCTTATGGGTTTTTCTATTCTTGTAGAATATGATCTTAAAAGGTTAGATTCTTGTTTAAGTAATTTATTTTCACTTAAAGATAAACGAGATACATCATGAGAACTTGGTATATTTTGTAATTTTATAGGATAATTGATATTTGGTAATTCTCTTAAGCTAGTTCTTAGATTTATTCCTAGTTTAGCTACATCATTAAATAATTGATCGATATAAATTTGATCTATATTTTTAAATTCAATACCATGATGAGAATTAGTTAAAGCATAGCTAATTTGATAAGTAATTGAAAAAGGATATTGTTCTGTTGTTATTAAATTTTCGCGATAAAATTTATAAGCTATAGTAATTGTTTCATCTAAATTATGTGATTGTAAAGGAATTCCTAATTTAAGGCAGGTATTAAATTTAATTTTTCCATAAGCTTAATTTCCATTCATGATTTCAATTACTTGGTCTTTTAAATTAGTCATTCTTTCATCAATTATAGTCATTCTAGTAGGAGAATCTACTCCTTCTTAAAAGGTAGATTTTAATAAGTTTTGAATTGTAGAAAGATGTATATATCCAATTTTATGTCTTTTTTCTTTAAAAATATTTGGCACTATTTATAAATTTGTTCTTCGTCTATTAAACTTATGCAAATATGTCCATTACATTGATATATTCTAATAGGTGTTTCACGTATAATTTTTCCATAATAAATGAACATTTTCTATTAATTAAGTTTTTAAACGGATGGGGTGTAATATCTTATCCATCTTTTAGATTTAATTGTGTTTTTGCTATTTGTTTTTGTTTTTCTTGTGATAATAGTGTAATAATATGGAAAAAAATTGGTAGATTCAGTTAATTCTAAAGTATCTACATCTAAAATAGTTTAACATATAGTAAGTTGTTGACGTGGAATAGTCCCAAAAAGCAATTTGACAACTTATATTCATTAAGAACAGCCTTACCTATTAAAGTGTCCAATTCTTTCTCTCAATTGCCCTTTTTTTATAGGATCACTGGAATAAAGAAATTATGAGATATTTCCTTTTCCTTACAAAATAACTAAAATCTTTAATTCTCAAGCTCAGTACCATGATAATCTCTCATGGATACAATGGATAAACCTTGCCTATTTTGAGTCTTCTTAGCTTGATTCATAAATGCATCAAGGCAGTCATATTTGTTTGCAAGAAACATCACTCAAGTATATTTATTATAGTCATCATCAATAAAAAATTCATAATACTTATTATCTAAATTGATAATTAGGTGGTCGTAGGAGTCTAGTACTTGTTACCATTTTCTTGCTTTTGAATGAGCTTTTAGCTTGCTTACCTATTTGACAAATTATATAAACTTTTTCCTTTTGATCTTTCATTAATGGAAGCCTATTAACAAAGTGATGTCTATTAAGTTTCTCCTTGTACTCTATGCTTACTTACCCTAATCTTTGATGCCACATCCAATAATCCTTATTTATAAATGTTAATTAGTTGACATCTTGATTAAATAAATCATTACCTTCTTTATTTCCAATATTGTGCTATAGACTTCCTTTATTCTTCTAATAATATAATATTTATCTTAAAAACCTATATTATACAATTTACTAACACTTATTAAATTATGCAATCTTGATCTTAAATTTTGTCCATTATGAGTTGATAAGCATTAAACAAATCATATCATAATTGTTTAATGATATCTAAATGTTGTTGAGCTCGATCACCATACAATATATATTATATAATTAACCCCCTCCATCTTGTATCTTTGGTCCAACACAGATAAGATTGTAATAATATGTCCAACCATACACTAACAAAAATTTAGCTTCTCACATATAGTGACAAAGTAACAATGCAAAGTTACATATTTTGTTCCTGAGAATAATTCAGTCATAGTATAAAATAGTTCTAACTTCGTACAAAGATCTCTAATCATCTCCTATTGGTATTTTATAGGCATACATGTGTACTGAGAATCTCTTTATCTCAGTCTGGTAAACATATTAATATATTGGATTGCTGACTCCAATATTTTGAAAGCTGAATTTCATTTGGTTGGACAATCTAAACCAACTCTTCGTACTTGGAATGCATAGCTGTTGTGCAGTTTCTCTAAATTGCTCAGCTCGTTTAGGTGCTGCACTTCAATATACTACACTATTCTAAATTGAATATATTGCTTTCTTTATCATATCCAACTCATCCTTCACAATCAAATTCAAAATGTGCATAAAACAATACATATGGAATAACCTTTAACTAACCAACAAACTCCTAACTTGTATCTTATTCTTCAACTTTTCAATCATATCATCATTTGTGTTACAATTGTCAACTGTTATAGTGAACAATTTGGTGTGATATTATAATCTATCAAATAGTCTCCCAATATAGTTGCTAACCTTTTGTTTGTATGTGGTGTTGGTATATAAATGAACCTATCATATACAAATATGAACAACATAAATCATAATATAATAAAAAAGTAAATGAAAACAATATATCATCCTAATCTTTTGGTATCAACGTACTCCGAATTGGAACCTTGAAGCTTGGTTGTAATGAGTTGCAAAACATCCTAATCTTTTGGTATCAACTATAGATAGTGGATGTACATCACCAATTACCATAGAAGTAATCGAAAATCTTGATATGTTGTTTTCATATGATGTTGCAATTATTTCATTCTTTCCTCTCATAAGGTTAGGGGCCAAAACGATTAACCTCCTAATACCATCTTTTTTATACTTCATGAATCCACGTCTCTTTGAATGGGAGGCTCCATGTTTTGAACTCCTAACCAACATCTTCTGACAATGCTTACATTTGTCTTTTTACTCCATCCATTGATCTGGTCTTATTAAAGTGATTTCAAACTTCACTTTTCGATTAACTTGAATTTTATCTTCATTTGGTATGAGATTAGAGGTTTCCACTTCTATCTCTAGTGCCAAGTTATAAAAGGAATTTGCCCATCTATCTGAAAAAATCAACATATAAATATATATGTTATTCATAATAATAATTGAAAATTCATAAAAATATAAGAGAATAGGAGAACATATATCATTATCATAAATTTAAAGTTGATCAATTATCACTTATCGGTGAATTTGACAAATCCAATCTTCAATCAAAAGATTTAAAACCATAATATGGAAAAGGAACTTTACCTTGGTGGGTGGGTGAAGAAGAAGAAAAAAACACAATAGTGGTGCGACAAGGTGAAGGGGCAACAAGGCGAAGAGGCCGCCATGGTTAGAGGGCAAAGGGGTGGTAGCTGGTGAAGGGGTAGTTGATGACTGAGGAGTGAGTAATGCCAATGGCTGATGGTTTAAGAGAGAGAGATAATAGAGAGAGCGTGAAGTTTGGGAAAGAAAAAGGTGGAATGGTTAACCTGATGTAAAACAATGTAATTTTATTTTGTGAGAAATTAAAGCATAAAATGACATTTGTGCTGTTGAGTTTCTCACAAAATAAAATTATATCGTTTTACACTAGGTTAACCATTCCCACTTTTTCTTCCCCAAACTTCACTCTCTCTATTATCTCTCTCTCTTTTAGACCATCAACCATTGGCATTAGTATAAAATGACATTTGTGCTCTTGAGTTTGAGCCCAGCTATAGGTCTTATAATATTTTAGCTTTGGGTCTAAAAAACCTAGATGTGACCAATTGATCTTAGGTTAGGCCAGATCGAGTTCGGACCAAAGTGCCATCCCTATTGTAAGAGTCTCATTATCTTATTCTCAATATTTGTTCCATCAACCTTAGTTTTATTCAATGAGGCTTATGCTTTGGCTAGCCCTTTCCTTGACTTCTCATTTTCTTTTATTAATAAATCCAACATCTTTTTGAGTTTCCTTACAACTAAAGGATAACTAATTCCTTCCTTAGCTATGATTTCAGTATGTCAACCAATTTACTATACAATAATTTATGATTAGTTTCTTTAAGTTAGTCTCATGATCATACCTTATTATCATGTTTCATAAACACATATGTTGGAAATTTCATGTTTATGGTTCATCTCCATCAAACACACTTGCATTGTCTTATATTAATTTCATCTCCTCTTCCTTTTAAATTCCCTTGTCTCCACTTTCTTGTTTTGTTTTGCATCTAGACATTCATTCTTAAAGTTTCCTAACTTATTACATTCATCATAAATAATTTTATCCTTTTTCTTATATTCATACTTACCTTTGCCTTTGTATCCTTTCATCTTTTGTTTCTTGTTCTTCCTAATAAATCTTTTGAATTTTCTTATAATAAAGGTTGGTTCTTCATAATCCCTTTCACTTAAGGTTGTGGCCTCATATCTTCATTATTTACCTTTCAAACTTTAAAAGAAACTCTTGCCTCTTACTTGGACCTTTATCTTTTTTATTTTTTATAGACTCATCTCATATGTAAATAGAGACAACTCCTTAAGTGTTAGGTTGTCTAAGTCTTTTGTTTTTCTTATTATCGTTAAGTTAACTTAGGCTTCCAAACTTTAAGCAAATACCTACAAATCTTTCTAACTATCTCAATATTTGAGTAAGTCTTTCCAAGTCCTTTCAATATATACTAATATCAATAAAAAGAGTATATATGTCAAATATTAATTTATCATGTTATATACATAAAAATTCATATTGATGAATAAGCCTACTCACTCTGTTTTCTTAACTTGATTTGTGCATTTATGTGTGATTTCAATTGTATAACAAATATCTTAAGCATTTTTACTCACTAATACTTTATTGAATTTATTTTGGTTTAAAGCATAAAATAAAATATGGACAACTTTATGTTTTGTTCTAACTAATCTCCTATCTTTCTCATCCTACAAATATTGTACCTTAAGGGAGGATGTAGTCACATTATCTATGTTAATGGTTTTGCTTGGGATAATGACTCTCTCTCTAATAACCTCCCACAATTCATTCCACCATGATGAAGAATCTCATCCTAGTAAAATGCAAATAATTGTTTCCATCAAAATCAAGTAATTAGCTAAATGTTTATTCCTCTATATGGTTAATCAACTAATTATTTATTCCTCCACGAGTGTCATTATCTTTTTTCATGTCATTTGGTACCTAGTATATACAGAAAGGGAGATTTCCTCTAGTTCCAATTATTAACCAAAAGTCACTCACAATGGGGTTCATTCGGGGATTCTAACTTTTAAAACTTTCTATTGATAATTACTCAAATACCTAATAGTTAAAATAGTTAATAATTTATATGCTTAAAAAATGAAAAAATATGTACAATTAATATCGCAAATGAATAAGTGATACTCGTTATATTGAAATATTAAACCAAAGACAACAACCAAGGTAATTGTAAGGTAATCATAGTCTCTTCGAGTCAATATTTTTGTAGTCTTAAGTTTCCAACGGATAGATCAAAGTATAAAATAGAAAAAATTAACATAAAATTGAGGTATACTAAGAAATCAATAACAATCATAAAGAGTAATACATGATAATTAAAGTGATAAAGAAACATATGAACACTAGAATTTAAGCTTAGTCTTATTTGACCTACAAAAACTCCATAAGATTCACTCAAGAATTTCAAATCAAATATTAATCTTCTTCAGTAATGAAGAGAAAACCAATACAATTTGTCTTTTTTAAAGGACGAATACAAACTTATTAAGTTTGAAGTGTTTATAATTTTCTTTAACATGTTTCTAGGTCATTTAATTACAAAAACCTTCTCAAAAGTTACACAACACTCTTTATCCAAGATTTCTCATACTAAAATACAATATCATAAATAGGAATTAAAAAATACCCAATATACGAGGTAGCTTGACACAAAATCAATAGGACAAACTAGTTTTTGGCGAGTCTCAAACTTGATTTAAGCTTTGGACATAAGGGTTCAAAGCCCAACTTAAAACATCACCATATATATAAACAACCTTAATTATCTTCTCTTCTCCTTTTTGACTTTTTGTGGTTCTAGTTTAAAGGGGAAAAAAGCATATAATTCTACAGTGGGGTTGATCCCAACCTATTTAGGCTCAGATTGAGAATCAAGATGAAAAATATAAGAAAAGATAAGGAAGAGAGTTTAAATCGCAAAGACTAGTCGACCACACAGCTTCACTAATTGACTGATGTGTTTGGTATAAACTAAGGTACAAACTCACCAAAATAAAAAATTTCAAGGAAAAAGTTATATTAGTTAACCGTTAAGTGTATTGGTTAGCTAATAAGGATAAGTGGTCAATAAGTATATGCATCCAAACTCAAACCAAACTCATTGGAAAGAATAACCTCTTCGATGAAGTGACATTGGTTGACCATAACAGGACATTAATTGACTAATTTATCTAAATGGTCACCTAAAATAGTGAACACAAAATTAGCAAACTCATTGAGGTTAAAGATACTAGTTGATTGAACTAATATATTGGTTGACCAATTGACCAGATAACTTGAGAAACAGCCCCTTGAACTCAAATTAAAAACATCAAAACAATTAATAAATAATGGGAATATCAATCAAGAACTATCATAAACATTAAAAGAGACTTTAGTCATATAAAAGCATATCTGATTCTCTCCTAATATCCTTATTCATTGGTTTATTGAAATTATTATCCAATCAATCTAGCACAACACAAGTTTTAATTCAATATCCCTATTTACATACAATCACTAAGTTTAGGTTTATAACATAAAAAACATTTCCTTATTCATAGTGCAATCCTAAACATTTAATGTTAAAGATTTACAATCAAATTGATACGTAAAAGTAAGATGTGACAAATTTCTAAAGCATGAGCTAATAACTACCTCTTATTGAGCATTGCCTATGACATTTTCAAATAATGATTATTTTTTCAATTCATTAGAAGCATATCCTCCTTCTTATCTCCCTCAATTGGTTTAGCAGTTGGCTATTTTGAAAAAACAGTGATCATTCATGTTCTCTGTAAGGGATAATTTCTTCACATTATATATAAACATTTTCAAGACCTTTGTATATACAAGAAGGTTATATTTATCAAGATAAAAAGAATAAACTCTTTAAAAATAGTACTATTGTCTTTACTACATATCATTTGCTCTTTCTTTTTTAATAACCCCATATAAGCTTGGTTTCTTGTTGTTGTCTAAACAAAACAATATAAATTGAATGCTATCTAGACCAATTAGAGGCAAACGCCCATCGTCAAGTAATATAAAATGTTAAGAACAAGATATCGTACCCAAGGAAATTCCAACATGCAAGACAATTAAATTAAACGATGAAAAATTACTTGGACAATCAAAAAATGATTGATTTAAAAATAAAATCAAATAAAGTAAGCAAATAAAGGAAATATGAAAAATGCAAGGTATGAATTGAAACGACTAGATTTAATCAAATGATAGAAATCGATTAAGGAATCATATTTCAATTGGATTGGACACTAAAAATTGTATCAGTGGATTGATTTAGGAATTACATCACTTAAGCAAGTTGAAACCAATGTTCATAGGAATTCTCTTCTTTTCTAAATCCAAGTCACCTACTTGGTTCATAGATAATTCGGAATAAAAGGCGTTAAATACAAGAAGCCTAAAACTAAGTTCGTTAATCCTAGGTATCCTCACACAAGATCCTAACATTAGTCTACACTTTAGTCTCAAGTATGTCGCTTGATTAATTTTCCAACAAATTAAATATCATTGGTTGTGGCATTCAATCATCTAAGGTCTTAATCTAGGTGATCAAGCTAAATTAGGACTAAATATGCATTTAATCAAGCAACAATCAATACAACAAAAATTATCGTAATCCAATATCAATCTTAACCTTAACCGAAAAAAAAAACTTATGCACACATATTCATCAATGTAAGATAAATCATGGTCATAATATATGTTTGCATTGATTAAACCCACACAGTTAACATAAATAAAGAATAATAAAAAATAAATTAAGAACACTGAATGTTAAATCTTCTCCCTCAGCTCACGTAAAAACTTGTTATGCCATGCATTAGTTGTCTTCTTCTCCTCTTGCCACAACTTCCCAGCTAACATCTTAGTTTCTTCCACCTCAATATGGCGGCTTTATTTTTTTTAATGTCAACCATGCTATAATGTTTTGTGTGGAGTGGAGAGTCTCCGAGTTGCCAAGGTGATTTGATCTCCACCAGCAGCTGCGTGTCTTCATCATTTTATCTCAACCTACTATTAAAGTCTTTTAATCTCCACCAGATCACGTTATTTTTCCAACTTGTGTGTGGAGAGTGTTGAGTGGTGGATGGTCCCTCTTTTCTTGCCACCTCCACATAGCTGCTTCATTTAATGTCTACCATGTTGTAACGTTTTTCTCCTAAGCCACTAGCTCAACGAGTTTTGATCTATGCCCAATGTTATGTGAGTGGAGAGTCTCCTAGCTAACGTGTGTCTTCACCATCAGCTGCCAACGCCTCATTTGTCTCCACTAGCTTAACATTTTTGCCACCAACTCAATGGTCTCTCCATCTAGTCCAGCTACCAATGTCTTAAGCCCCCCCCACATGCTCTTCCGCCACTCTCTTTTTGTGCTGCCACTTGCTTCCCTATTTTGTTTGCACCAGCTTCAATGTTTTGTTCAATAGTGGAAAGTTGTGTCTTTATCCTCTATCCTCTATTTTTTATGTGTCCAATAAGCTTTTTGTCCAACACCTTATTCCCACACACTCCACTCTCCATCACCAACTGCTATGTTCCTCTTATTTTCTCACTATTCAATGTTGACACCCCTCATTCACGCCTAACTTCACGTATAATTTTTTTCAACTTTTTTTGCTGCCAGCTGCCTTTCTATGTTTCTATCTTGTTTAAATAAATTTCAACTCATGCATCCCTTTATCTACCGCCAACACTACTTATTCTTTTTTTCTCTCTTTAAAATTGTCTCCATAGTTGTACTCTAGGTCTTTTCACGGTCCACTCACATTTTTAACCTATTCTCCATGGTTTTGTGTGGCTGCTGCTCTCGTTTGCATGAAGCATGCTTTATGTTTCACAAACCATTCACGCTGCTGTCCTTACCTTCATATGATATTGCCATATTGCTGCTTCTCTTCTCTTATTGTCTATGTTGTCGTTTTTTCCTGACCATCTTGTCCATTAAATCATATTCTTGCAGGCAAAAACATGCACACGTTAACGTTTTCTAGAGCTTTTCTTGCTTGATGCTTTTGAACCTTCCAAATTCAATATGTGCCTAAAATTAAAACAAATAACTTTTAATTAGTGCAATTTAAATATTAAATGGACAAGAGTCTAACAAATTATATATCTAAAATCAATCTAAAATGACCATTAACAACATCCCCACACTTGAATTGTTGCTTGTCCTCTAGCAACTTACTTGGGTCACAACTAACATATTCTGTCATTTCATTTTCAACAAAAATTAAGTGTTTGCAATCCCTTAAAATTCGTCGAACTCAAGTATCAAGCTACTTCATATATCATAATCTTTTCATCAATGCACATAAACAAAATCAAAGGTAGATATCTTTGATCAAAAGCAAGCATAAAATTAAAATGAACTTTTCTCACGATATTCACTCATGTCGCTTAAGTGTATAAAGGTTGTGTTTCGCTCAAATCTTCTTCTAAGAGATCACGGTACCATAGGCTTGCAAATTCACCTATTTTCCATTACATAGAGTATATGTCATCATGGATCAAAAGGGCTTTTACTAAGGGTGGTAATGGGGCTTAGGTTAAGGTGAGGTAAAAAAGGACAAAGGCTACTCACAAGCATTCACAAAGCACTAAGTAATGTGGAATAATCAAAAAGAAATTCTGAGATGTGCAAATAGAAACACGGGACTACAACTACTGATCACTATCCAATACTACTATTTGATCTTTTTTTTCTTTTTTTCTTTTTGTTTTTTGGTAACAATAAACATAAAAGAAGATAGTAGTAGCACAAATCAATAACAACTGAGTAGATGTACCTCTACAACATGTCAGAATAGCATATAAAACAAAAGTACCTAGGTCAAGGACATCAAATACTTAGTACTTCATTCAACTTATGAAATGGGTCAAGCTAAAATATTTTAAGGTTTTAATGCAATGTAATTAATACGAAACAACAAGGTCAAAGGCTTAAAGGGGATAACGAGGGAAAAATAACTTGGTTGGTTATTTAAGCTAAAGGTTAAAAACAAAGAAGGCCTTTATCATGTCCATAAAGCATGTAACTAACAGTATCAAACAGGTTCAGAGCAAGTTCTGAAGGTAATCCACATAGGGAAGCATCACATACAATAAAGAAAATAAATGACTATGAGATGCAGTC
>JANIJH010000003.1:43831314-43845884 GCA_024520975.1 Erythroxylum areolatum
CCGGCTCAATGGTAAGAGACGTGTTGCTAGAAAGCAACAAAACCTTAAGGTCAAGGGTTCGAATCTTGACCAAAGAGGACAATACCAATTAGTGTGTGGGTCGTGTGCAAACTTGAAGTACCCGGGGACCCAAGCCCGGTGAGTACGCAAAACACGGACCCAACACAACCCTTGCTTACATTCACTCTCGAGACTCTTTTTAGAATTCTACTATAATTTTTATTTTAAGGCAAAGAACATCCTTTTACAATGTTTTCTCGACAAAGAGGAACCCTTTTACATCTTCCTTTATGGTGATGAGGGACTTCAATTCCACTTAGAACACTCCCAAGTACAATAATATAACCCCAACTAAATCTTTTAACTCAAAATACCTCATGTTATCACTTCAAAACTACAAAAAGACTCACTCTTACAAATATTCAATAATGCTTAAATGATTGAAAAACAAGATAAAATGTGTGTAAAAAAACAACCAAATACTTCTTGATGCTAAAACCAATCAGAAAAATGTATTTATAGGATTTTGGGATCCCACTAGCCATTGGAGCCAAAAACAATCCGTTACAATGCCTAGTTACATAGTACTAGTGGACCAATTTAGCATATTGCCTAAGTGGTCAATCAAAGGATCATAGCTAGTAAATATGTTCTTTTAATGCATATTGGTCGACCAATATTAGCAAAGAACAACCTTTTTACAATGTTTTCTTGACAAAGAAGAACCCTTTTATAATCTTCCTTTATGGTGATGAGGGACTTCAATGTCACTTAGAACACTCCCAAGTACAATAATATAACCCTTAGTGAATATGTATTAAAAGCACATATTCACTAGCTTTGATTGACCACTAAGGCATATTGGTTGACCAATATGACACATATGTTGATAAATTTATCAATCAATGTGACTGTAAGTTTCTTAAACATCAAATTTGACAATGTTAACCTATATTGGTTAACCACTAGCCTATATAGGTCAACCAATTCCTTAAAAATATGATTTTAAAAACTTTAAAGGGTAAAACTCAATTTGTTTAATGCATTTATGATTTAAACACTTTGCAAAATATTCTATAAAGAGCATTTGAAAGATCAAGAGACCATATATTAAAACCAAAAGCCTCGGTGTGTCTTAATAAATGCAAAGACTCATGCGATAAAATAGTCTTAATAAATGCAAAGACTCATGTGATAAAATAATACGAAATGTTTATGTATGTTGAGTCTTTTAGATCATTAAGGTAACTAAATGAGATTAAAGTTAACATTACAAACTAAAGAATGACCTTGATATTCCTTGTTCTTTTTTTGTTATTGACTTGATCTTCACTTTGTAAGTTGTAAACTTTATCTTTTCTTTTATCAACTTCATGAACCATCTTTTTGAGTTTATGACTACATCTTGTTCTCATATTCCTTCTCATCAAAATAATAAACACATTAGTAGTACTTAATTTTATTATCCAAATATTGCTTGAAACCTGTCTTAGTTTAACATAAATTATATGCCAATATGTTTTGTTAGACATTAATTTTGAAAATTAAAAAAAATAAGAATAAGTTTTCAAATGTTTTCACAACCACTTATATTTTCTTATTACTCACATTTTTTAAACTAATATTGAAGCATTGTAACACGATGAGAATTACTATGGTATATATTTGAATTTGAATTGTTATATGTTATATAAAAGATGGTAGAATTAATGTGACAGAGGTTAAATAATACAACATTATTTTTAAATTTATATAAGAAATCTTATGATGATTGTTAATGTATTAAAACTATGAAGGAATATTGATGTCTAGTAGTAGTAATGACTAATATAGAATCTAAAGACAAAAAATCACCCAACCAAATTCAGAGGTGATACTATAATCTGTAATAAAATAGTTTTTCGTATTCTGAGGGGCTAGAGAAGCGTTTGACTTGGACTAATTAATAAAATAGTTAACTGAAGAGGTCTCTGATAAACTGGAACCATTGCGTAGGACAGTGTTCTCGTTGGAATTTGTGGAAATCAAAAGGTGAGCTAAGCAGGCCAGTCAGTCATAGATATGGAAGTTTGGCAGGAGGCAGACGGAGCTAAAAGCGCGGCGGAAGGCGAAAAGCGCGAGTGGAATTGGATTCGAGTTTTTGCTTTGCATTGCGGTATTGAATATTAAGCTTTTGGTTATAGTCTAGACTATAGACTACGGTATTGAATATTAAGTTTTTGGGTATAGTATAGACTATAGACTATAGTATATTACAGACCCCACGCGCAAGTGACCCTGCAGTCAGCACATGGTTTGGTAGGTGGAGACCGGAGAACCAAGCTGCTAATATATATTCACAGGACAGGACATTATACAAACTTAAGTCTACGATTTCAAAGTTGGACTTTGGAGCATATACCGTTAGTTAATTTTCCAGGTAAGGTGACACATGAGCTAACTTTTGCAATTTATTTCCTTAAAAACTCATCAAAGTTGGGATCCATTTTGTATTTGGTAAACCTATTAAGTAAATTCATTTATATGTTTCAATACTCTGAAGAGGCAATTATTTTTTCAAGTTTCGTCTTAAAGGTAAGTTTTTCTTAATCAAGTATTGCATTGCCATTGCTTTACATCTTTTCCTTTTTTTCAGTTTGGCAAAGAAAAGTAAACGAAAGCTCTATTCGTTTAACCGCGTGTACTAGAAGATTAAGCATTTCACGTTAGACCAAGAAAAAAGAAACAAAAGTACCAAATAAAAAGAAGACGACGAGGACAGAAGCAACGAACAGGAAGAGAACAAAGACAAGAAGACCAAATTTGATGTCCAGTTTGAACGGAGTATCTGATTTAACAAGTTTTTACAAAGAGAAGTTCCTTTGGACGTGACTAATGTTGGGTAGAATTCCAAAGATCAGATGTAATTCGTCAGCCTGGGTTTTAGACTTCGGCTTTGTTGTCAAACACCCAACTTTATGTGCATGTATGTTTGTAATCACAACTCCATGTTAATGTTTACGCCAAGAAGTCAGACAATGAAATTATAGTGTTCAAATAAAAGAGAATTTCTTAAGCAATCCGATCGGCAAGACGGTCAGAACACTTTCTTCTTTCCTTTTTCCCCTCCTGTTCTTATTTGCTTATACTTGTAATGGTTTCTTTTTTCTTACATTTTATTCTTATGCATTGAAAAGCATAACTATATGCTTATCAGACGTATACTTTAGCCTTGGTTTGTCTTCTACCTCTCTTTTGGTGAAAAGCTAAATAAAAAAGAATATTTTCTTGTGAGCTGTAACCAGAGGAAGAATTCCATTAACAAACTATGACGCACAACTATTTTCTTGTGAGCTGTAACCAGAGGAAGAATTCCATTAACAAACTATGACGCACTTCTTTCTTTGTTCAGAAGAATATACACGACCAACTGCTGACCTCCTTCCCCATATTAACAGGCTTTTTAAATTGCAGCCTGTTACGACTAGATAGATTGACAGTAACTACACGTGAATTATTATGAATGCAACACAACGTTTAATCAGGTTGGCACAGCTCAAATAATAAATTAAAAGGATTAACAAGTTCTTCCGTGATGTGATTTAAATGCCGTATAAAAATCACAAGAAAATCATGAATATAACAAGTAGATAAGGTTAAGCTACTGGATGTCAGATTCTATAAACCAGAGCTTAACAAACAACGGAACCTAAAAAGAATTCAAATAACTCTAATCTATTCCATTGACTAATGCATGCTAGTTTTGCTTGACAATGACTCAGGTTTCTCCAAACTCCAAAAGTTTAACTTCACTACCAATGTGTTGTACCTCAGAAAGTTGTACTTGGTCAGTTGTGTCTTTTGGAGTGCAAGCAATATTTTTTATGACCGAGAAGTAAAGGTCAAATTCTGCTTTTAGTTTCCGGCAGCATGCTTCTATCCATTTTTCAGCTACACTTGTAGCCACACTGTCCTGGCTATCTCTTTCATGCTCTTCTATTGCTGGTCTTATTTCATCATATAATGATGCAAGCTGGGAGGCCGCATCATTCTTCAGTTCCTGCACAATGATTTAAGTCCATCAAAGAGACCGAGGGCAAGTGCAACAGAACCAATAGCCATAAGATTGATGCGGAGAAATGATATAAAATGAAGTTATTTTCTTTAGGCGTTGGACAATATGCCAATCCCCTAATGACAATGGAAGTGTAACTACCCTCCTGAAGTTTTAAAACACCAAAGACATGGAGCTCTTAATTTGATCTTTTGGGGCAATTCACTACTGTCACTTCACCACTGCTGTGAATATACACAAAAGACACGAAGACAGCTCATACCTCATTTGTCAGCACTTCCTCTTGTGCTTCTTTTAATACTAAAAGTTTGGCAACATATCTTGCATCAACTTGTTTTTCAGTCACATCTTTCGATTTTCCATTAGAGTGATGCTTCAAATGTTTCTTTTTCTTGCGCCCAGGTCCAATCTTTTTTTTTCCCGCACTGTTACTCTGGATTGCACTCTTTTGTGCAAAGCCCTGTTGAGTATCATGGCAATACAATCTCATCTCATCACAGGATTCAGTTTTTACTGGATTAATTAAGACACCTTCATTTGGAATTGAATCAAGCTGACTAACAAGAAGAGCAGCTGAGTTGTGCTCAGCTTCCATACTCCAATCCATTATCGAGGAACATTCATAATTTCTACTCATTCGAATCTCAGAAGGAGAGTTCCCAGTTTTTGGGAGCTTTGAGGAAGGCTCATCTTCTGCAGAATCGTATAATGGAACCTTTTCAACAGTATACCTACACCCAGAAAATAATCAAAATCAAAGTCAAAAGAAAATGAAACATAGTTGATAGACAACGAAATATGAAAGATGAATCACATCACAGTACATTACTTCAATTGAGCAAACATCACAAAATGCAAAACCTGCATGATTTGACATCCCAATATGATCAACTTTTATAGTTTATCCCGTTTTGATCAAGTTGGTATATTCTTCATCTGAATATAGGAATTTTCTTTTTCATAGTATTTTATGTCAAAGAAACTCGTGCGCACACCAGCAAACAAAGAATTTGCACAAAATTGACGAAAATGACTGGTTTAGTGGAACTAGAGAACACAAAGATGAGGAAAGAATCTCTTATCTCAAGTCAGTATATGAACTTTCTTTACAATTATGAAAGATAAGGATTCAAGCAATTTAAGCCAAATAGAATGTCTCTCATGGGGATCCTCCACTAGGCTCTCCTGCTCCAAACAATTAGGTTAACAGTTAAACCAACAATCATGGGGTTGGTTAAGATTTGCTCCATCGTAAACTTGAATAGCTAGCAAAGCCAATCTATTATTCATCGAAAATATGTAAATATTGCAGTGAACAATAACTAAACTTGCTACTTTATAGAGAATAGAAATTAATAAAGACAATAAATCCAGAAAACCATAATAGAAAAGCATCATGTACAATCAAACATTACCTCTCATCATCATCTTCCCATAGGTATGTGTCTTCCTGCAACAATGGAGTGAAAATATATTGAGACATGCATTAAGATTTATTTTACTGAGAAAATGGAGATATCTGAAAACAAAAGGCACAAATATGAAACTGGAAGCTAAAAGCAAAAACTGCTGGAATGATATTCAAAACTTCGGTTACTATGAAAAGCAGTTAATAACAAAGCCAAAAACTCCTAGAACGATATTCAAAACTTCATGTTACTATGGAAAGAAGTTAATAACAAAGCCAACTCATACTCCACTGACATGAAAACCCATAATCAAGCTTTCCAATTCTATTAGTTAACCTTTTAATGGACTGCATATTACACAATTAAAGGTCCATTTTCTTCAAATTCAATTCCTTGTATCTAAAAGATTTACCTGGAAACCACGAGATTTTGCCCCGAGAAACCCAGAACATGTAGCAGCACCACAAAGACAACGAACCTTTGCTCCACCATACCATTCAAAATTATAATCATATGCAAGTTCAGTTCCATTGGATATATCTTGCTTTGCAAATATTCCAACACGTATCTCTCCCAAAACATTCCACTTTCTTGTCTCACAGTTAGGTTGGCTACATTTATTGTTTGTGAGCATAATTCAATTAAAATCAAGAGACCAATAAGTAAAAATAACTAAAAACAATTTAACAAAAGGAAGCACTTTCTTTCCCAAAGCTTCATGCTCTAACATAAATGGCTTACCAAGAATGGTTAATAAATCTAGCAAGGCTTCCCTTTTTTGTGGCATCAATTGACTCAGCAGAGTTGAGAGAAATTATATATGCATCTTTCAGCCCTGTATACAACATTTGAGAAATATAAAACATCTTTCCTTTAGATAAATATAAACATTATGCCTGACAAACTAGTGTTCTACCCTGATTTTCATAATTCTGAGATCTTCGCCTTGCTTCTTTCCATGATATTACTTCTCCACAGTACTCAATGATGAATTGTCCAGCCTGGAATATGAAGACAGAAAAAAACAGTCAGTGATATCATTTATCTAAGCTTCTCACTAGATGGTGCCATGTGATAGGATATACTTCTCCCTACCATATGGTATCCTTTTTAATCAAGAAAGGATGCAGAGTGGAAAAACCTTGATGGCATGAACAGCCCCAATAACCAAACATCGTTGCATAATAGCGACCCAACAAACGCAATGAGCATCCCACATAAATTCACGCAAATGCAGTTATTGTTACCTTGATATCCTCATCAGCAAGAAGACCCCACCCACGACCTTCCGTTTGAAACAATTTTGTCTTAGCATACTGGCATTTCTGAAATTTCTGTTAACAGAAGGGTACTAAAATTAAGAAAATGCTAACATATTGTTTTCCACATAATTGAACGAGATCATTAGCCCTCTGTCTGATATTTATGCCATCATTATAGACTATCAAATTAGAACTCCCATTATGCAATTTTAGTACTCAGAAAAAAATAGGACCGCAATAAAACCATGGCCATAAACAAAAAATATCTTAGGGAGTGGCTATAGAATGCAATAGATGGAAACTAAAACATACAGCTATAAGATTAATCACTGACCTGATTCTTGCAATAGTTACCACAAGGGCAGTAACCGGGGGTACACTCTGTGCTTGTTAAAACATTCAAGCACCTTTCCTCACATGTACTAAAAGGGTCATTTTCATTGAATCTGCATTCGCAGATGGCAATTTCCTCTTCTTTCTGTTTCTTGTGTCTAGAGCAAGTGTAAAGATATAAAAAAAATCAAATTCAATGATCAAATTGACCATATAAATAAACATCGAGCCGATTGAATTCATTGAAATCAACAAGTGCAACAAAAAGCTATAACTTAAAATCAAGTGACATAAGGATAGTTCTCTTTCCATAACGTTATAGGACAAGTATGGGCTTTTAAATACTGTATCATCATCGCCCCTAACCTTGACCTTAAGAAGAATTGAAAGAGGCAGTTACTAGAAAGAAGAATGTTCAAAAAAGAGTGAAGATAGTCATACCGGCGATATGCAAAATCATTCTGTTGAATGTGCTCATAATGAGGAATTAGTTCCCTGCACGGATCCTTCATACAATACATTGCCATTACTTTAGGATACAAAAAAGCATACATCCCATAACTATCACAAAATGTAACACTTAAGTACAAATCTGTCCTCGATAACCCATCACAAAACAGAAGCAATTGTTTTACATTATTAATTCAATTTTAGTTGATACTACCATCCACAGAAATTCAACAATTGGTATAAGTAAATAGAATCACAACTCCAAGAAAGATATGCATATAACCATAACAGAGGTGCTATGTGTTACCATGAAGAGATTTCAATTCGATTCACTGAAGAAAGGCATCCTAATCACCAAAGCAACCAAGTGCAATGAACTATCTGCCATATCAGAAGAAAGGGAATCAAAAAGCACAATTGCGTTATAATCCCACTGCCCCAGAAAAGAATATAACAGAAAATTTAAGCTTCACTAATATCGCAGTTGAAGTAACGTTGAACTTTAGACATAAAAAGAGATAAGCAAAACTGGAAATGAAGTTTCTAGAAAGATATACGAAACCGAAACAACAATGAATTGGGCATTTGGGTTGATATATTTCTGGAGTTGATTATGTACGATCAATTTTTTAATACCTCAAGATAGAGAGATGAATAAATTAATCACACCTAAAACCTAATTGAACCCCCCGAGGTTCTTCAAGTGATTTCCAGTTGGAAAAACAGCACGAACTTTTCACACCAGGTTGCATTTGCGCAAGGCCGTCTCTCTCTCTCTCACCTTGTTTTTTCTTTCAATTATGTTGGCGTTTTGTATTCATTTTCCCGCATGATATTTTGTTATATTAAATGTCTTTATTTATATCTGTTTTTTCACGATATTTTATTCCTAATTTTTTTCATTAAATTTAATCCACATATTTATATAAATCCTACATAAATATATAGATAAAATTAATCTCATCTATATATTTATATAAATTCTACATAAATATATAAATGAGATTTAATAAAAAATAATACAAACACTATATTTGGAACAGAAGATCTTATTCTTCTTTTTTCTCCTTTATTTCTTAAAAAAACGAAAAAACTTTCGTTTCGTTTCCATACGTAAGTGTTCCACGAATCAAAATTTAAGCACAACAAGAAGGACCAAATCACCTCTTCCATTACTTTCTGCATACTATATTTCACGAAAATTCATCCATTTAATAAATAGAACTCACAAAATTTGAGCAGCTATGATCTTTTGAGAACAAGTAGCCACTTTAGTTGGGAACAAAAGATTTGTCCAAACAAGGAGTATTTTCAACTCAAATGTTTTTATAAAATTTTGCCTTATGTTCTAACTTTATAAAAATCATTTTATTTAAATCTCGATAAGTTTTGTACGGTACTATACTAGTACAGGTTAATATCATATATTATTTTGAGTAACTTTTTAAATTTATAAAATATTTCTTAATTTTTTTAAATTACAAAATAGTCTCTCAATATATTGTATTGTATAGTTTATAATTTTAGATCAACCATGTGTCCACAAATCATAATAATTTTTTTTGAAATAATAATAATCTATCATTTCTATTAATATTACCTTTCAATATTTGAAATATAAATAATAACTACAATTAATATAAAAAAGATTGTACAAATATGAAATTAAGAATAATACAAAGCACTTAAAATGTTACAATTTCATCATATAATAAATAATAGTACATCAAAACATCAAATAAAAAATAAATATTCATAATTCTCTAAGTATTACAATTTACAACAGAAGTTCACACTAAGGAAACAACTAACTAGAAGAAAAATCTGAAATAAAAACATTTACAGTTATATGTATATTGCATGTATAGAATTTAATATATACATCAAATATAAGTGAAATTAAAAGAAAAAGAGAAATGAAAACCTGAAATTTCATTAAGACGAATATTCGCTCAAATCGCACTTTAATTCTTATTTGATACAAAATCATCATCATTTAAACAAGCTTCATCATCACTACCATTCAAATTTATTGCATCAAATGATATGTTAATGCCTTTTATCCAAAATTACCTTTCAAGTCACTCTCATCTATCAAATTCATTTCCTCAAAAACCCACTCTATCAAAAGATCGATATGATCAAGATAAATTGAATATATGAAACTACTTGTTCTATTAATAGTCCTAATATATAAATAAAATTAATTATTAAGAAATTATAAGAAATTGTATCCAACTTAATAATGATAATAACATACCTATAAAGACTAAATCGTTCAATCTTTTGTGCTCCAATCTATCTTTTTTTTTTAAATGGATGAATTTAAATGTTTTCCAATTCCTTTCAAACCCTTTTGCATTTACATATTGACTCATAATTCGAATTGCAAACCTTTATATTTCTAAAACACCACTTCCAAATTGATCCCACCAAGCAACTTTAAGACAATAAAAGTAGCATTATAAACAAAATAAAATGATGATTAATTTTTAACGAGTAACAAAAGTAGTAAAAAATATACCTAGATTAAGTTTGTCTCTTTGACAAATAGCAATTTTCATCCCAAAATCACCAGAAGTATCCTTAATAATCTCTATTTGTGAGCTTAGGAGATCTTACATTATCTTATAGATAACAATTGTTGTAATAGTTAATAGCATTCCCCTTTAAACTTTAGCTTTCTTTATAAAACTTGATCTAAAATAAACACTAGGACTTAAAGTTTCCCCATCTGTAACCAAAAGAAAGTAAAGTTGTCTTTTCTATCTCTCATTAATAATTGCAAGATAAAGTGTATACAAAAAATGTCTATTTTTCAAACTGACCTTGATTGCTTTCTTCGCCCTCTCTATAGTATCATAAAAATAACCTATTGTTGCTTTCTCATTACTATCAGCCAGATAAAGTACCATCACTAAAGCCTAATAAACTCGGATAATAAATTGACATTAGGAACAAAATTCATTATCTTCAAATATAATTTTATAAACATCCAATTAAGCATTAGACTAAGCATGCTGAGACGCAACTTACTTATATCATTTGTAAACATTTGTCTCAACTCTTTCTTAATCAGAATAAAACACCAAATTGATAAGAAATTAGTTGCAAATTTTGTAATAAAAGGACGATACAAATTTGTACTATTTGTGAAATTTTTTCTCATTAAATTTTGAACCCAGAACCCATGCATGATTGTAGATGAACTTAGTCACCTTTTTTGCTTTCTGTATATTCTAATCAATAATACGAAAATATCTAACATCTCTTATATTTTTCAACATCAGGCCAATATAATGTGTAAAATAAGGATTCCAAAATAATTATAACTACTTTGCATTCTTTTTCCAATTGTTTTATAAGCGGAATCATTGTCAGTAATGAATTGAACAATATTTTCTGGCACAACTTCATTTACAATTAATCAAATATCTGAATATAGTATCGACATTCCTAACAAGGCCAGATGCATTAATAAAATAAAAAAAACATTGTCTCCTTTGTAGAATAAACCAAAAAAATTAATAATAGGTTCTTGTCTTCTATTTGTCCAAACATCACACATGATTGCACACTCAAAATTAGCCCAAGTCATTCTTCTTTCATCTAAATGACTATTAATGTCATTAGCAAAGCTACTCAAAAGTTTACCTTTGTAGTTATTAATTGAAGGAGCTTTGTATCCTAGATTGTAAAAAGCAATAATATCTATTATAGGCTAATAATAATAAGACTGGGTAACATTAAATGTTTTACTTGAATCATACCACCATCTAACCATTGCTATATCCACATTATGAGTTGCTTATCTAGATTGTAAGGCTCTATGGATTAGAGGCTAAGCTCTAGGAGTTGTTTGTAGTGTAAAGAAATTAGACACTTGTCTTCTTTTTTTCCTAACATCAGGTGTAACATTCCTTCTTGTTAGGTAGGAATACTATCACCTTCAACATCTCCACTATCATCCTCACCACCAGCAAAAGAACTTCCACTAACAATTTTATAATTTAATCTTTACCTTCTATATTTCTCATATTGATACTCTTTAAGCAAAGTCTTTGTTTGTTATTTCACATCATGGCTTACTTTTTTACAAGTCCCCATATCATCTTTAACCCAACTAAATGCTTCTTCAATCTGGTGAATTTTAAGAATGGAACATTATTCCCATGGTTTATACCTTATTAATTTAATATATAAAGGATTATCAAATGAGATGTTAAAATTAGTTTTAATTGTTTCTTTTTAATGCAATTTTTGTTCCATATTCTTTTTAATTTTTTTGTAACTTATAGAGAATATATGATATTTTTAAAAGCAAGGACTACTATATTAATGCACCTTTAGCTATAATCTTCATATGTTATTAATTTTGATCGGGCTTTTAAGAAGGAGATAGTATTTTTTATGAACATGATTAATAATAATGGGAAATATTATATGGTAGAGAAGTTGATACTAAATTAAGTGCTTTGGTTTTGAGAAAGGTTAGCATCTTGTAACTTGTAATTTGGCATCCTATGAGTACTGGTGAGTATATGTTAGATGTTGTTTCCTTGATAATGAAATAAAGATTATGATGCACTTCTTGTATTGATCATCCTCAAGTTTGCATGTTTGAGTTGTAGGGAGACATTTTTTATTAACATCATCTGGACAATTTGGTAGTATATTTGACATCATTTAACATAAGTTTATATTTATTTATAAATATTTTTAAAATCTAATTATAAATTGAAAGAAATTATTTTTGATATGGACTCATAAAACCAAAACTTGACACTAATGCTTGATTCTTTAATACATGTTAACATAACACAATCTTGTACGTTAACTATGTAGCACCCCACTCCCGCAAGACACGTGCCTGACATATTGGGTAACATCTGAGTCCCGCGAAGGTGGCATTCTAGAGCACTCAATCATCCAAAATTTTGGTATAATTTTTTTTGAAACAACAAACATAATATGCAGAAATAATAACCAATTCAGGCCCACTTTCGTTCATAAACATTTTCAATCAACACAATACGATCAATAAAATTTCAATAGCCAATTGGGGGCCATTACAATTACAAAACACTTTAGTCATAATGTCTTTACATTCCACCATAAAAACCTTTGTATACACATTATACAAAATTTTTGGAATACATTATTTTACAGGAATCGCGGAATACAAATTTATACAAAAATAGGAAAACACTAATGTAGACGCGAACTGATTTCGACCTCTATCTTTTCCTTACATCCAGTAAGTACACTCTCATTTGCCTAACGGGGTATTCTTCTTAGTCCTAAAAAATATTTGCAAATTTTGGGTGAGTTTTGCGAACTCAATGAGTGACTATCATCGATGGCTCACCCAATCACGTAACACATAATTTACATCATTACAATTTTCACACCTTATATTCAATACAATTTAATCACTCATATTATGCATATGTAGTGCACATGAGACCCACTTTTCATTTGTTACTTTGTTGTAACCGAATGTCTAAACTATCCCGTATCTATTGGATACCGGGCTCATTATTAACTGTCCCTTATCTACTTGGGGGATACATGGCTCATTTTATATAGTGAGCTTTAGGCTCTTAATCATTTTCGAACTCGAGGCTCATTTCTACTCGTTGAGCTTTAAGCTCTAATCGGTGGCTACTCTGGTCACAACTGCCATTATGTTTCATGCATTCATGAAATGGAATGCATCAATCACATTTGCATGATCCCATTCAATCACATTCCCATATTATCGGACCTTAGTCTGGCATTCAACATTAAGTTGAGAATCATATTTTCACTTAGATGCAAATGCTAATTCAAAACACATTTATCATCAAATTATATACACTTAGTTCATCTCATTCACATACAAGTAACACTTCAATATCTAATCAATTCATCACATCATTGGATCTTCTACCCGGAAACCAACACAATCAATCAATACAAAAATTCAAATAAAATAAACAATGAAATGAGACCATCTAGATCTACTCACAATACACTCTAGATTAGCTTTTGCTTCTAAAGTTTGGAAATTCCTGAATACGGACACTTATCCTGCATAACCTATTTATGCAAGACACGCATTGCACACTCATTAATAATGGCACAATTATAAGTATTTATTCGTGCACAACTATGTATATGGGCTATGTACAATGCATGCTCAATGACAATCCTAGGTACTTTACCAATTTCATATCTTAAGCTCATTTTCGTTTCATAACTTAATCACTCATCGAATCTTTGAATCACAACCTCAATCCTTTAGTACTTTGATATCCATAACTCATATCTAAATCTTTCCAATATAAACCCGTATGTGACTAGTGAGGAAGAAAAACAGAGTATTTGTATAATCATTTCTCCAAATTTTTCTGTTCTCATCACTTACACATTTTAGTTGATCTTTCAACTTCAAAAACTATTTCTACAACCTCTTATAACATTTTGATCATCAAATCAGAAAAATCAACATGTATGGCACACTCAAAATCTCCACAGTCAATTCCTAGCAAATACGAATATCACTATTTCTTAATCATTTTACAGTGAACTCACGATGCATGCTTCAGTTCATACTAAATGCTTCTTCAACAGATTTAGAAGCAAGATTATAAACCCTATAAGCTTTAGAAGACAATGAGTATCCTAGAAAAATTCTTGAATTGATCTTAGAATCAAATTTATCCAATATTTCTTTAAGTATATATACTAAGAGCGAACGGGATGGACGATCACGCAATCCATCCCATTCGTCCATTTAATCTAACGGCTAATATTTATTTCTCATCTCTTTTCTCTTATACATCTCACACACAGACACTCTCAAATGTTTTCCGTTTTCACCAGAAATAGGACAGAATCCATCCCTATCGTCCATTTAATCCAGCGAATTATATTCTTTCTTTGTTTCTTGAATGTTGTGTCTTCTTCTCTTCGCCGCGTGATATAAACGCAATCTTCTGATCGAATCTTCTGTTTATTGAATGTTGTGTCTTGGCGCGATATACACGCAATCTTCTGACCCAATCTTCTGATGCAATA
>JANIJH010000003.1:43855993-43876028 GCA_024520975.1 Erythroxylum areolatum
ATGCATATGCAATAAACCTGTTCCTCTATAATTAGAGGCCAGTAACATGCTCAATCAGTGAATACAATGAAACCTATCAGTCTGTCCCAATTACCAAAATACCCTTGTTAACAGTAACAGGATGTTACACTAGAGGTCTAGACGAAGTTACCACATTTCTAGAAGAAAAAGATATTTTAACTTGTTTTCTTTTTTGACAACTCTCACAAAAGAAGTATTTGTTAAATTTTATTTTTGGTAAACCTCTTACCAAATCATGTTTAATCAACTTGGAAATATGTTTAAAACTTTAAAACTATTCAGTCTTCGAATAGGACTAGTATTTATAGCCTAAGTCTCTAATTACTTCTTGAAAAACTGCTTCCTGTTTCTTTTAGAAACTGTTATTTAGTTAAGTTCTGTAACTAACTTCAACTAACTAACTAACTATTTGACGTGTCGTCTGTGTTTTGCTTCTTCTGTAATGACGTGTTGTCTGTGTTTTGCTTCTTCTGTGTTTTGTGCTTCGTCTACGATGACTATATGACACTTATATTTTTCTGCGCACTTAACACACTTATTAAAACAGTTCATTTATTTCTAATATTATTAGTTCTTGATTTTCACCAAAATTAATAGAAGTGAAGTCTTCTTGACTTAACAAATATAACTCAAACATCAACAATACATATTAACATAACTCAATCATCAATAATCTGCATTAACATAACTCAATCATCAACAATTTGCATTAATATAATTCAAATATCAACAATATGCATTAACATAACTCAATCATTAACTATACACATTAACATAAATATTACCAAAATTACATTTCAAGCAATATAAAGAACACTTTTATTACCTTCAATTATCATGATTAACTATCCTAGCAATTTGTATGACTATATTAACACCTTCATTGAAAAGATCACACTATAGGTATAGATAGTTGATATTAACTAAAATTTTCTTCCAAAAGGTTATAAAACATTATGTTATTCTTTTATATCCTCTTAAATCACTATAATATGATATTTCAATTAAAATATGATCAAAATATAAAACAATGTTCTATGGGGATAATAAAATGAACTCATAAGTTTTTTTCACTGAATTCTCTTATTTAAGTTTAATATAAGTTCATGATGCACATCTATGAAATGTAAATACTTCTCTTAACTTTTATAAATTCTTAAATCTAGTCAACTCAATCTTGAATTTCTTCCTACATAATTCACCTTAGGCAACATAAAGATACTTTTTCCATTCTAATCCCAAATAATTTGCTTCATACAACGAAATGGTATCTCATCTTTTCTGACATCAACTTATAAGGTAAGGCTAATGTTGCTCATCACCACATCTCTCACATATTCTTTCGTATCTTACAAAGACTATAGACTCACATGACTTAAATTTTTACATTTTTTAGGAAAGCAAAATTTTTTAATTGTTTAGTAATTTATTAAGTTTATTTTTAAATATAAAATAAAACCTATAATATTTTAATTTTTTGGATAAAATTTTATCCATTATCCTAACCTCAAAACGAGGCTCTTACATAATTAAAATAGTGACTTCTCCAAAATCTTAAGTCATCATATTACAAGACCATTATGTAAAACTCATTTTGTTATAATCTCTAACAGAAATTTCATCAAAAACATTAGAGGTTGTGCTTAAACAAGCTTCCTAATCTATCTAAGCCTTAATCATCCCATTTTTGGACACATTCACCATCTTCTAAATAACAATATGCATTTACCATCTTCCAAACAACAACACGCATTCTCTTTCAAACAACAAGACACAAAACCGATACAACAACCAAAACCCAAATGCAACAAGTAAGACAATGAAATCAGAACATAAAAACTCAACATACATTGAACGACTTACCTAGACGGATGGACAATTGTAGATGAAGGACGATAAACAATGAAGTTGGACGAAACCGAAGGCTCTCTAATTCAAAAACATTTTGGGACAAAACAACAATGAAGAATGAAGACAAAGAAGGGCTTCATTTTGGTGTTATATTTAAGAACAAGCCAACATTTGGCAATGATTTCAGGAAAATGTCGCCAAATGCAAACAATTAGCGATGAATTTAGAAAAATGTTGCCCAAAGATTAGCCCATTGGTGACAATCTTATGGAATTGCCGCTAATGAGTAGATCATTGGCAACAACACGTCACCAAAGGTTTATTTTTAGGTGACATTTTTCCTTAAGCATCGCTGAATTATAGATTTGGCGACGATTTATCTTTTCATATATATGTATTTATATATTTAACAAAATTTATGTAATATAAAAGTTCTACAAATTAGTATAGAATTTATATATAATAAATAGAGTTTGTGACATCACATAAATTGTCAAATCATATATTTTAAAAGAGATAAATAAAAAGTATAAATCTATGTAATAATAATTAATTTTGTGTTTTTACTTTTATAAAATTTTGAACTCACATTGTCCTTAGCTAATTTTATTTTTGGACTTACAATTATTTGTCAATAATATTAAATTTGATTTTTAAGAATATGATATTAATATTTCATTTTCATTTTCATTTTTTCTATATTGCAATTATTTTTAATTATATTGCCATAAATATAATTATATATGGTAATTAATATAATGATATATGAATGTATAGATAATATTTGTAATTAGTATAACGATTTATGAATAGATAGATACTAGAAAAATTTTCTCATATCTTAGTTATCATAACATGCTATTTAATCATAATTCTCTATTTATTATATATAAATTCTATATTGTTATATAGAATATATATATTATATAGAATTTATATAATATATAGTGTAATATATAAGAATAGGGTTTGCTGACGAATTATAAATAGAGTTTCACATTTTGACTATAATTTTTGTATACATTGCCAAAGTGAAGGAAACAAACCCAATTACCAACATAAAAAAATTAAGATAATTGACCAAGCTATAAACTTCCAAAAGCCCATCAATCCTAAAATAAACCTATCTAAATCATAAGAAGTAAAGAAATAAACATTATTTGCATAAGTTGTATGGGTCTACAAGAAAATTACCTAGTTGTTGCAATTAAAGGTGAAATTAAGGATGATGGACAGACAAGAGAGTGATGCATAAAAGTGAGAGAGCCAAAGACTAGAGATGAGAGCATAAAAGTGAGAGAGACTAAGAGAGGCAGTTAAAATAAGATGAGGTTAGGGGAGGAGGAGAGTTAGGAGGCTTGTTTAGTTAAGAAGAAAATGATGTTATTTTTTTTATTAACAAAACGATATCATTTTGTACAATAGATAATTTTCTACATTTTCTACAATAGATAATAATTATGACAACTTTTGAAATACGTAAAGATACTTTTTAAAGTCAACCATATATACTTCTTAAAAATGAATGTAAATTTTTTAGCTTTTATCTTAATTTTAATTATTATATAATAAAAATTTGATATTCTAAAATATAAGAATTAAACTAACCATTTTATAGAACATATATTTAGAATAATTATAAGGCAAAAAGTACAAATTGCCCTAATGTTTGCTAAAAAATTTAAGTATGTATGGTATTACATAATATTAAGATTTGGGCTTAAGTTTTGACAATTTCTAATTTATGTGTTATCAATTTAGCGTATGTCATATGGCAACTAAGCAATTTAGATCCAGAAATGATTTTAAAATTTTTATTTATTTAAACATTGATAAAAGATGTGATTTTTATCGTAATGTTTTATAAATAAAAAATAAAAAATTAAAAGAGTTCATACTGTTTGTTTTGATACCATCTTCACACTCAATTCAAAATGTAACGAACCTTACGATACAAAGTAGTATAAGAGACAACGATAAGAGCTAATTAGACTTTTTGTAAAACAAACTCACCCATTTAGCTTAATTATAATGCCCTTACTACAACTAAATATGTTTTAAAATAAAGATGGAAACTTTTTCATAAATACGTATTAAAATATTTTTATTATATTTAATTTTTAAAACATATATTAATTTATAATATGCAATATGTTTTTTGTTAATAAATTTTATTGAATATAAAAAATATTTATGTTTTAATAATTAAATATTTAATAAAAATTTAAAAATAAAATTTCCATAAAACATTGAGGTGACTAGAATTGAATGTCATGTTTCACAAGTTAAAAGCTTCATGATGGAGATCTATCTAAAATCTAGTGAAGTTAGGTTTCAATTTAGAAACGTTAGGACTTAGGATACAAATTAGCATTAGAGCTGTATGCAAAACGTTCATGCTAGAATCACACATTTGGCCTTAAATTTATAACAAACATGTCAGCATCCACGCGCGCGGTGGAACATCCAAGAGTTAATAGGGTTGTGATGAAGATCTAACGAAAAGCTAACAAAATTTAAATTATCTTAAGCTTACTTGTAACGTTAAGAGTTGTTGCTTAAAAAATATATACAGTACGCCTGTGCAAGAGCATGAATGTCAGTAATATTTCTAGGAGAATTTATATAATAATTTTCAAATTTTAAAAGGTTTGCAAGAGATTTCATAGGATGTTGTTAGTCAATTATTACAGTGCAACTTCAATATATTCTTAATAAGATTCACTATTTTTTCATAAATTATTATTCATGAAGAAGTAAAATTGAAAGGTGATATAAGGATTTTATTTTTGACAAATTGATCCTATAAAATAATATACTAAATTATATGTTTTAATGAATATATAGTTAAATTAAAAGTTGTTTTGTGACAGGTGTTAAAACCTAGAATAAAATTGCGCAGTAGCCTTTGGAGTTTGGACTGTCCGTTCCATCTTATGTTTGGGACCCACCAAGGTAGGACTATGAAAATGAATCATGCACAGGATTTTAATAATTAACCAACTAGTTAAGATGAAAACACAAGTCGTTCCAAATACTAAATGAAAAGAACATCTTCATTGATGTGGCACCACCAGCACTAGGACGTAAAATCAGAAACAGGAGAACAAATTAGTAAATGAAAAGAAAATGTGAAGTCAGATGTCGTTTTTGAATTTGAAAATAATATTCAATACACGGATATAATATAAGAGAGAAACCAGCATCATTCTTTAGTTTTTTCTTTCTTTTTTTTCTCAAGAAAAGAATCCACACGCCCAACTCAGCGCAAGGCTAAAAAATTCCCAAAACCTACCAACCGCCATCTCACAGGTCATAATATTCCTTCAGTTTTTCTTCAAAATCTCAAGAACCCCAGTTGCTAAAACCCCTCTTATTTGTTTGCGCCTTTACATCTTGCAGTCCTCGGTGGGATTTATTGGAATTTTTCTACTGGGGTTAGTGTGTGTACGCGTGTTTGATTGGTGGGGGAAGGAGGGTTTGGAATGGAATTTCAACTGAAATGAACACCAAAAGCAAGTTTAAAATCTTTGACTCCCTGCCTGCTTAACGCTGGTTGTTGTGGTGGTGGCGTGTCCGTATTTACTCTCATGGCAAAACGCGTGTACGAAGTTTGGCAAGGAAGTAATGTAAGGCTCTCCATCTAATCGGGTTTCGTTTTGTGAATATGAGCTTTTCTTTTCATTGGTTTTTAGAATCTGGGTTATGTTTAGATTTGTCCTGTTGCAATACAAAAAGGTGGGACTTTGTTTAGTTTGGTTTGAGTATGGGTTTTATTTATTTATTGGTTTTAGGAGATGAAATTCATTTCCTTTTGTTTATTTGTTAAATTGCGGAGAATTAGAGTTGATTGTATTTCGAATTTCGGGACTTGGTTTTTGTATCTATTTAGCATTGGCTTGTAGACTTTTTTTTTTTTTTTTCCTTCTTCTTCTTCTGGGTTTTTGATTGTATGTTCTTCGATGCATACGAGCTGTGGGATTTATAGCATATGCAGCGTTTTTGGAGTAAAAAAAAAAAATCAGATTTTGCTGTCTTTTATGTGCCTAGCTAGGAACGTTATCGAATATTCCACCAAATTTATCAACGGAGGTATCTATAGTGTTCTTGTAAAGTCTGGAGTTTGCATTCATGTAGTATAGTAATGGTCGTGAAAATTCTTCTAGCGGAGCGCTTGCGGGTCAGATAGTACATTTTACTCTTTAAAGTACATTTTCACTTCTGCTGTAGATTTTAAATGCAGTGTCAAAGATCTCTCTGAACATAGTCACTAGAAAATTTTCTTTTAATTGTAAGTTGTTCCAACATTTATAGTCGGAGAGGTAAGCCCTTTGTCTATTTCTAGGTTTGTCCATATCTGCACCTTCTTTTCAAAAACCCTAAGGTTGCCTAAGAATTGTGCCATAGGAAGTGCCTAGAACTCATATTTTACATGCTTATGGCCCAAGGTCGGGTGTTCTTACTGTTGTTAATCATAATCATCTTGCTTTGGGTATAGATATAACTTCTTAAATTTTTGGAGGAATTGCTTTTTGAAGCAAGACACTTCAGAGGAAGTCTAATGAGATGTTCATCTATCAAGGGGACAGAAGAAGGGCTTCAAATTGGTAGAGCATATTCTAATGTGTGGGTTGGTTAATCTCTAACTTGGTGGGCGGTTGATATCAGGATTTACAGGAATTTCAATAGTGTTACTTGTTAATCTCCAAAATTCTGATGTTAGCTTTGATACCTTTGATTGAACCATTTCTGGAAAATAGGATATATGTGTGCCTGCAAAGTCATGTTACTTCTTGTTCTTACTTGGATAATATTAGGTAATGAAAGCAAAGTATGAACTTTATGCCCAGTTATCAAAATAGTGAAATTACTATTGATATTTTGAGTTCATATTGTATTCTGTTTCTTTGTCTTGTTCTCTCTTTGAGCTAGTAGTTCTTTACCAGTGAAAAATCATTTTATGATTTAACTAATCCCTCATTTTATATTCTTGTCCATTTGCAGAAATTCTTGCTTGGCGGGAGGTTGATATTTGGCCCTGATGTCAGGTCATTGATTGTCACCTTGCTGCTGATCATTGTCCCAGTTGTAATCTTTTGTGTATTTGTTGCAAGGCATCTTCGCCATGAATTTTCACCACATAATGCAGGCTATTCAATTCTGGTGATTGCAGTTGTCTTTACCATCTATGTAAGACTCTTAATCTATTGATGCTTCACAAAGTATTACGTTGTTTGTAAATATGTTTGTGTTGTACTTTTGGTTGCACTGAATAAGTTACAGAATGGATGAAACTTTACAATTTATGCCGGTGATATCTTCACGAATGTTTATTCGACATTGAGTTATACCTTTAGGGATACTTTTGTCAAGAGTGTGTGAGATTTCAACTAATAGCCTAATTTCTCCAGTTCTAACCATTTTTTTTACAATGTCAATAATGAGTCTAGATCACCATTAAACTGTAACACTGGTAAATATGTTCTAAAATTTTTAATTCATTCAAAGCAAATATCACTTTCAGTTAAAAGTTCATGTACTCCTGATAGCATTATCTTTTCTTCTTTTCTTGTTGAATTTGATATTAGGCAAATACATGATCTTTCTAGCTTCCTGAGATTACAAGATATTATTCGCTTGTAGTTCAGTTTCCTGGAGTTGGGTTTTAAGAATTACTCAATAATAGCCTTAAATTTCAAAATGGGGCTTTTATTAGTGTACATATTTAAAGATCCTTAAATAAAAAAAATTCTCTCAGGATGCTTGCTAACTGCATCCTTTATTAATATCCTCTATAAGAGTGTGATTGCATAATATATGAATTTGATTTATTCCTTTTCTAGTCTCTTTTGCTGTTCTTTTGATCTTTTAGATGATTTTGGCAGGTGTTAGTTCTCCTTTTTCTTACATCAGCTCGGGACCCTGGTATTATTCCACGTAAGTCTCATCCACCAGATGACATCCGATATGATTCATCTATGTCAGCTGAGGTTGGGGAAAGACAAACACCAAGCCTCCAGTTCCCTCGGACAAAAGAAGTTACAGTTAATGGCATTCCTGTTAGGGTGAAGTATTGTGAAACATGCATGCTGTATCGCCCTCCCCGTTGCTCGCATTGCTCTATCTGTAACAACTGTGTGGAACGATTTGATCATCATTGTCCTTGGGTTGGCCAATGCATTGGATTGGTATGCTATTTCACCTATGGTGCCAGTTGCTCCTGTTATTTGGGCATCATCATCAACTTTGTTCCATCTTTCATTGCTCATTTTATCTCCTATTATTCGTGTAATTAATATTGTGCTTATATGTGCAGCGCAACTACCGATACTTCTTTATGTTTGTTTCTTCATCAACTCTTCTTTGCATCTATGTGTTTGCAACATCAGCAGTCTACATGAAAGTTTTGATGGACGATTACCATGGCACAGTTTGGAAGGCTATGAAAGAATCTCCTGCATCTGTCATACTGATGGCCTATTGTTTCATTGCTCTGTGGTTTGTTGGTGGGCTTACTGGCTTCCATTTATATCTCATAGGCACAAACCAGGTCGGGTTAAGATGCTATTTATGAAATAATGTCAAGTCATGTTCAACTGAGATAGAAAAATAGTTTGCGTGTAGATATCTGACATGAAGTATGCATTCATCTTTTGGTTTTGGGGTTATGAAGTCATAACAGTTGTTCAATCAGAGATTCAGGTAAAACTTACAAGGGCATCTGAATGAATGATTCAGATAATCAATTAAGGCATTAAATTGAACTCAACATATTTATTACAGTTAGGATGGTATTTTTGAGCATCCTCATTATTGAAACTGAATGACTAGAAATAATATATTAGGAAAATGTTTTTTTGGAGTCCCATTGCATTCTAGGTACCCAATTCTTCAATTTGGAAACCTGAAGCAATTCGGAACTAACTCTTGTCTTAGAAATTATCTTGGATTTGTTATTTCAGTTTATTGTGCAAAGAATGGCATTTTTTTTGGATCCACCTCACATGCTTGGACTATCATACATTTCATACTTCTCTGTTAAGGAATTAGGCACAATTTACCTGTTCTTGTGCTGAATTGCCCTTGTTTACCAGACCACATATGAAAATTTCCGGTACAGAGCTGACAACAGGATCAATGTTTACAACCTGGGTTGTGTAAATAACTTTCTAGAGGTATTTTGCACAAAGGTCAAGCCTTCAAAAAACAACTTCCGGGCATTTGTACAAGAGGAGGTACCCAGATTATCTATGCCGATTGCTCAGGAAACAGAAACAGAAGATTTAGGTGGTGATCGGCGTCCTAAGGTTGAAGATGATCTAGATATTGGTGAAGATCTATTGAAGATATCCCAGCGTCGCAATGTTGAAGAAATTGATGAGGACATACGCAGCAGAGGGAGCAATGGGGCCCCTCATAACACATCAGAAGTAGAGTCGGTTTTGAGCTCAGATCATCGAGCTCTGACAATTGGATCGGAGACTAGACACTCGAGTTGGGGAAGAAGTGGGAACATGGAAATTGCGGCTGATGTGCTTGCAAACTCAACAGTTACTGAAAGTAGAAGTTACAGCACTCTTAAGGAGTTTCGCCAATGATGATAATGAGGTAGTAAGCTATCTGCAGAGTGAGGCACAGAATTGTTTGGATGTTCTGTTACTGGATTTGACTAGAAACTTACAATTATCTGGTTGGGGATTAAACCAAAACCCCCCTGCCTGGGCATGAGGACACGTGTTTTGGAGGGATTGTTGAGCTTACTGTTTTAACTGGGAGAGCAATCAACAGGAATGTATTTGTAATTGTCTGGAAATATGAGGATAGTTTCTTTGCAATCTCCAATTTAATTTCAATCCACTAAGATGTATTATCTTTGGTTTGCCCCCTTGTAGTTCTGCTGGGTTTATTCTTTGTGTAAATAATTACTGTGCAGACTTTCTAGCGTTTCCATAACCAGCTGGCTTGCCCTGTGATTTCTCTCCCCTTTCATCTCCTTTATGGTCATTGCCAAGCCTTATGATCGCATTCGTTTCCTTTTCAAAATCTAAGGGTTTCGTTAAGATTTCATGTAGCTTTATGTTCTTGATCTTCTTAACTTGTTGGTTAATGATAAGAGCAGAGAACCGGTTGCTGTCACGAGTTGCTTCTGCACAGCCTACTTAGATATTAATTGAATTTAATTGGTAAAATAGGACAATTGAAAGAAAAATATTTTTTTCTTTTACAAAACTCTATTTGTTTAGATAAAATCATCATTTGAATTTGAGAAAATCTCGTATTTCAAAATTTTAATTGCTCTCTAGCAATTAGATGAAGTTAATTTGAGGTTAAAAGACAAAATTATCTTCTAATTTAATAATTTTTAGAAAATCTTATGTTTTTAAAATTATCAAAAAATGCCTTTTAGTTTTCAATTATTTAGAAAAAAACATATTATCTTGAACTTTGGTTGAAAAATAATGCAAAATAAGTGCACTATAAACATCAAATGTGAACTAATTAATTGTTATTTATATGATGATTCAAGTTAATTTTTAAACTAAAATTAAACCAATTAAATCATATTCAAATTAATAATTTATTATAATTATTTTAAATTATTAATTTAAGTCAAATTTAATTATCCCAGTCACATTTAAAAGTAAACTTAGATTAATATATTAATGATACTTGATTAGTTCCTGTCTAAAGCTCGTATTGCTTTTGTTTCATCGTTATTTCTTAACCAAGAGTCTAACAGAAGGGAATTTTATAAAAATATAAAATAGAGGAGTCGTTTTTTTTTTAAAATTTAAAGATCCGGAAATCTTTCTAAAATATCTTCAACTATGAGAGAGATCGATCTCTTTTGCCCTTAATTTGATGATAGTAACCTATCAATGGTTGTATATGTCTACCATCTTCCACTTACGTATGATTACGATTTTCTCATATACGTCCAATAACCTGTACGACTAATTTATGATGGGAGTTCATTATCATCTATTTATTAAGAATATATGACATTTCAAATAATAAAATAACTTCCGAGTATATTTAGTATGCTATGCCCTAAGCCACCTCTCGAATTTTTAATATTGTTTGATCTTATATACGTTATCCTGTCACAAATATATTCAATTCTTTTAATTAGAGATAGCGGCCATATTTGAATATATTTTTTCTTATATGAGTCACTAATCGAAAATGCCCCTTTTCATTTCTAAATTCAATTGAATTGCATTTAATTTACTTTCATAGAATTTAGTGACCGAAATGGCGGCGGAGAAGTTTTTTAGTAGATTTGAGGAGTCTGGGATGCCCTTTTTCACGTCACGAGGAGCTAGCTGGTTGAACACCAACACTTGATAAGAGTAATTGAGAATTGCCTACAGTGCTCGTTGATCCCCTTTTACATATCTCAAATTATTTTTACAACTTTCTAATATGCTTGTCCTAGGTTTGACTGATATCTACTCATTATTTTAATACTGTGACAAATATCTATCCTTATATATATCATATTATACATTAGACTTTCAACTGTATTGGGGGTAGGAAACTTTTTTCATTTGTTCCCTATCATGTGGTGCTGATAGGTAAAACTTCTTCATGAGAACTTCTCCTTTAATTATTGGATTATTAATTAGTTTGTAACCTTGCATACATAATTCTTCTAGAATTTTTTTGAATATAATTCATTTAAGAAAGTGAAAATAATTACTTTGAACAATCTTTTGAAATCTTAACTTTAATAATATATACAACTTCACCCATTTCTTTCATCTCAAATTCAACGAAAATCAACATTTGATTTGTTTAACAAACTCATAGTTATTATAAGCAATCAAAATGTTATCCATATATATATAATCTTTGCATATATACACAATGGTCTTCAATGATATTGTAGAAATCATATTAAATAATTATGATATGAAAATGATGTACCATTATGTTAAGGAATAATTCAAACCATAATCAATTTTAATAAGCATCACACTTTATATTCTTAGTCTATCTTAATCAAACCTGGTGTTTCATATAAATCTCTTTTTTTTAATTATCAATTTAGAAAGCAACTTTTTTTTGAAAATTTTAGTGAAATTCATTAACGGAAAAAGGACCTTAATACAAAAGGCACTATGTACCAAGTGTATCATACATTGTCAATACAATAAAAATTCCCTTAATAAAAAACCAACCCTCCTAAGATTGAAAATAACCATTGCCACATGCCTGAGGGAACATCACACCATTGTCCGAGTCTGGGTATACTGCATACTTTTTGATTCTGCATATAGTAGAGAGAGAAATTCTCATCTTGCAGAAGCATTAACTTACATAGTATTCAGAGAGCATAAAGATACTGTTCTTGCAACCTGAACAAGTACTAGATGTCATCCTCCTCACCTTTCAGTCGCCCATCAGGTAAGATCTCATGTTTCCTATAAAGCCTGATTTCTTAAGAAAGTGTATATGTACCAGGTAATGTCTTTTATAGGATTAGTGATAAGCTGCAATTTTAATACTAAATCCTCCAAACTCTAATAAACTCTTGGTAACAGAAATCTACAAAATTTCCAACGATTAGTTGTTCCCTAATATTGCCAATGAATTCGTTAAGGACATCTTTAGATCTGTTTCCTTCCATCTAGGACCTTCTCCAATTTATTTCCTTCCAGATCATCGTTGTCTCTCCTATGTCAGGAGTGACTTCCACCTTCATTTTCCGTGAAAGTTTTATGCAGTCTAGAATCCACTGGATCATTTCAGGGAGCATGTTTGGCATTCATTATAATTGACATAACCCTTTAAGACCTTGCCATATAATTTTATAGTAATAACAACAATCAAAGAACAGATGATTTTTTTTCCTCCTATACAAAACACAAGACGCAATTTCTTTTCGTATTTGGAAAGAAGGTAATCTCTCCATAGAATTGATTTTATTCAAGATAATTAACTCAAGTAGGATTCTTTAATTGACTTAAGCTTTTAAAAACATATATATTGTTTGGTACCTTTGATTTCAAGCTCTAAACCTCTACTGGCTGCATTATGATAACCTTCCAACTGAATTAGGTTGCTCCAAAGGCTACTTCTCTAAAAAAATGTATTAAATCCATACATAAAGGAAGTGTAGATAGATACATCTTCCACTAAGAACTGAATTCTACTATGCAATATCTACTCATCTACTCCAAGGTTATCCAACATAATCAGATTAAATTATAGTAAATAGAAAAGTAGTTGTTATATCCATTTAATGTAATTCAAGATCCACTATAGCCAATATTAAATGAATTAAAGCACATTTTACAATAGGTAAAAATGTTTCGTCGTAATCAATTCTCCCACGTTGTATATATCCTTTAACTATGAAGCGTACTTGTATATTTTTATTTTACTTTTATAACCTATCACCCATTAAAGAGATTAACCAAGTCCATACTTGAATTGAGCTTAAAGAAGTCATTTATTCTTTTTTTGCTTTCATTCATTCTACTTTGGCAAGACTAGGTGTTTATGGATGGTTTTTGGATGATTGTTGCATGTATAGGCTTAGACTTAGGTTAATGTGTGTGTTTATTTATATTTTAAGTGTTGGTGTGGTTTAGCACATGTTTTCATTCATAATTATATATTTCTTGAGGTGTTTGATATGTTTATTAGTTTTGGAACTCAGATAGTGAAGAACAAGAGATTTGGACGTGTATGGAGTTATATGAGCAAGGTCACGATCGTGACTCCCATATCACAGTCGTGATAGAAGACAAATACCCAGAGTCACAATCGTGACTTCATAACCATGGTTATGACAGAAAGCAATTTCACAGAGTCATGATTATAACACCAGATGCACGATCGTGACAAAAGCTTCCCAGGCGTGACTTTTTTCATCTATTTTAAGGTTTTGGGGCATTTTTGAAAACAAACAAGGGCAAAAACCCTAGGATCCTTTGGGATTATTTAAGAACATGAAAACACTCCAAAAAGGCAGCCACCATCTTTAAAAATTGGATCAAACAAGGAGGATCAAGGAGAATATATAAGATTTTCAGGTCAATTTCCAAATCTAGTTTTTATTTCTTTCCTTTTGTTATTTTCATTAAACTTGATGTGTAAATTGGATTCTAAGGTTTTATTTACGTTTATGATGTTCTAAATCTCTAGATTATTATTCTTTACTTGTTTTATGACTTGATTATTGTTGAATTCAATACGATATTCTGGTGTGGTGATAATTTTGCATATCAATACTTTGACAATAAATCGAGATAGTGAGTCGAAAGTGATTAGATTAGGTTGTGTAACGAGAGTTGGCAATCTAATAAGTCACACAATTATTAGATTGTGTGAGAACTCAATTATTCAATAGATCACTTGAGAACTGGTTGAAAATGTTAGGAAAATTTTGTGAATTGAGAGGTTACAAAATCTGGAATTTTGTAATCACTTACGGTTAATCAATTGGGTCTTAAGAGAGAGTAATCAATCCCTTAGAAAATCTAGGATAATCATCTAATTAAATCAATAGTGGTTAAGGGAACAAAACATCGAAAGAATAAATCCTAACCCTTTATCATTGATCATCCTTACACAACTGTGGCAGCTCAATTGTTAATTGATTGCTTTAATTTCTGTTATTTATTTTCATTCAATTCATATTTCACTACCTTAGACAAAGTTATGTTCACTTGGTTTTAACTATTTCCTCATGAGATCAACACCTTCAATACTACAAGTTTATAATCTGTATACTTACAGATATTGAGAGTTTTATCAGATTGCTCAACAACCAGTAAGATACTCATATACATTTCTTGCCTCATCCTTTCTTGTGAAATAATCATATGAATTTTCCCTTCTATTTCAAAATGAATTTGGTGAATTATTATATGATTAATTTAATTTAAAAGAGGTTAATGAGAAATAAATTAATTAAGGTCCTGATTACTCTTATTAAAATTTGATAATCTAAGTAAACTTTTAATGGACCGTGACTTGAATTAACCTTGAGTTAATTTTTTAAGTTTTAAATTGCTCCTATTCAAATAAAGTCTCCTTTTATGATTCCCCATAATAAAATAATTTTGATCAAGAGTTTAATATAAACTAGGTCTTCCAATTTCACCTTATTATGAAAAGTTATTTTACAAGAATGTGACATCTTGTGATTCAAATTCAGTTACTCCTTCATTACCTCATTCACCTATAAACGCGTCTTTTTGATTATTTGGAGTATCTAATAAATATATTTTTCTTCCATTTTTGATCTTGTTTCCCATTAAACTTTTCATGTCAGATTTTTTACCTATCCTTAATTTATAAAGAGTGCTTGTAACTTATTTTGTGGGCACCAAGTAAGTAAGTGGCTATGAGAGATGCATCACTTCAATACGTGATTGGTAAATTTGCTCATGTCATCATTTACCTAATCATTTGTAATAGCATTACACTTCGTCCTTTTGCAAGATCATTTTGTTATAAAGTTTAAGGAATAGTCATGTGTCTTTCAACTTCTTTTTCATCATATGACATCTTGAACTTATTATACAAGTTTTTTTATTTTCGATAAGTTCCTAATGCTTTTATTTTCTTATCTAATTAGTTCTCTACCAAATCTATATACTTATAAAATAATTAATGCTTTTGATTTATGAAAGTAGATGTGACCATGCTAAGTATAGTTTATAAAAGTAATGAAATACACAATTCTACATCTTATCCTTACATTCTTTGGAGCACATATGTCAACATGAGTCAATTGTAATGGATAGAAAGCTCGTATATTTCATCTAAATATCCTCTTCACTAATCTACATTCTTTTATATACATAGGTTGTTGTCTTGATAACACAATGCAAAATCAATAGTATCTTTTAGACATCTCAATATTCTCTTTACTAGTTTAAATTTTCTTAGCCTAGATTAGACTAATATCTGTTCACCATTTCAACAGTGTAACAAGTACGTGATCTTTTACACATTATAGAATATATGAGACTTCCAACTACACTAGGATATAAAACTTTCTTCACTTTTTCCCTTTTGTTGGTATCGATGGGGAAAACTTTTTACTAAGACCTTCACCTTTAACAATATAATTATCAATTGGTCTATAATTTCTCATACGAAATTGTTCTAGAATATTTTGAATATAAGATGCTTAAGAAAGTAACAATAATCTCTTTGAATGATCTCTTAAAACATTAGCTCAAAGAATATATATATATAGCTTTACCCATGTATTTCATCTCAAATTCAGATGACAACCATAATTTGATTTGCTTAATAAACTAACAGTTGTTACAAATAATCAAAATATCATCTATATATAAAAATAAAATCACAAATTTGTCTTTGGATCTTCTATTATATACATAATGGTATTTCATTCATGTGGAAATCATAAAAAATAATTATTTTATGAAAATGAATCTACATCTATCTTGATGACTACTTCAAACTATAAGTCAATTTTAATACTTTATACACTTTATATTATTTGTTTATCTCAATGAAACCTATAAGTTGTTTTATATATATATATATATATATATATTCTAATTCTCAATTTAAAAAGTATTTTTTACATCTATTTGATGTAATTCAAGATCTAAACTAGTCAATATTAGATTAATTAGTAAAAATGTCTTATCACAATTAATGCCTTTATGTTATGTATATGCTTCAGCCACATGATATACCTTGTATCTTTTAATACTACCATAAGAATTTTATTTTATGTTGAGAACCCTTTTTTTTCCCCAATAGCTTGACATCTATTAGGGAGATCAATTGACACCTATAGTTAATTTAAGCTTTAAAAAGTCATTTATTCTTTCATTACTTTAATCCACTCTTCTTTAGTATAACCAATAAAAGCCTCATGTACATTCATTAGATCTTCAATTTCTTATAGGATAGTCATATGAATTTCCTTTTTAGTTTCAAAATGATGTTGGTGAATTAGCCAATGATTACTTTGAGAAAAATGAGGTTCGCAAGAAATAGGTTTATGAATGTTCTAATTACTCCCACTAGGATCAAATACTATAGGTAAACTTTTAGTGGGTTGTAATCTGACTTCACCTTGAGCTAATTTTTCAATATCTAGATTGCTCCCACTTAGATAAAGTTCCACTATTATAGAATCATTTTGATTAAGAGTCTTACATAAAAATAGTTCTTTTCCTATTATATGCTACCTTGAAAAGTCCTTTCTAAAAATGTGACATCTTGTGATTCAAATTCAATTACTCCTTCATTACATTGTTCACCTAGAAGCACATATCCTTTTGATTATTTAGAGTATCCAATAAAGATACTTTTCTTCTCTTTTGGCCTAGTTTCCCTTACTTGTTAGAGAGGTCATCAATGTAGGCAATACACCCCTATGATCTTAAACTTCTTTTGTTAAGTTTTTAACTTGTCAAAAACATATATGGAGTGTTTGTAACTAATTTTATATGAAGTGCATTCATGTTTATAAGCAATGCACCACTCTTATAGGTGATTGGTAAATTTGCTTATGCCAAATGGACATAATCATTTATAGTAGCATGTTATTTTATCTTTTCATAACACCATTTTATTATGGAGTTCAAGGAATAGTGAATTCCTTTTTTGTCACATAGAATCTTGAACTTATTAGATAAATATTTTTTTCCTTGATAAGTTCTTAATACTTTTATTTTCTTGTCTAATTTATTATTTACCAAATTCATATAAATTATGAAATAATTTATTGCTTCCAATTTATGATAAATCAGTTAGGCATGACCATACTGAGTATAGTCATTTATAGAAATGATAAAATACACAATACTAAATCTTGCCCTTAAATTTATTAGACCATAGATGGTATAATAAACCAGCTGCAATAAACAGGAAGCTTATGTATTTCATCTAAATCTCTTCCTTAATATGCATTCATATACCCACTTATAAGTAGAATTTTGCCTTTATAGCACAATGCATAATTAATAATATCTTTTAGATATTTCAATATTCTCTTTACTACTTTCCAACATGGTTGTCCTAGACTTGACTTATATCTACTAATCATTTTAACAACATCACAAATATCTAGCCTTGTACACAACCCAGCCTATATGAGACTTCCAACTTCACTTAGATAGCAATTTTCTTCATTTATCCCTTTCGTTTTAGTGTTGATGGGAAAAAATTCTAGCTAAATGTTGGGCACCGATTTTTGGAACCCAACTCTTGCAAAAACATGAAGCCTGAGCATATTATCCTATAGGGTTATTTCCATAAACCCTTATTAGGCATCATCCCACAAGGGTGGGGTGCCCCATGACAATCAAACATCAAAACAAACTTATTACCCCAACTCAACTATATACGCGGAAGTCAATATGAACATACATAATCGAACTACTTCAATCTATCATTTCATTTCTAAAGCAATAGAGTTTGAAAAACTTTATTTACATATCAGAAGCCACACCATTGGCTTATTAAAAAATATAACTAACAAAATTTCGAAAGTTACCTTAGGCTCTTGATCACCTGATCTCATTTTATTTTCTTGATTTGGAAGAAAACATTAATGGCTCATTACTCAATTATAAACATGAAACCCACCTTGATTCCCTTGATTATGGACTTGCTCAAAAAGTCTCTTCTCTTGTTCTTCTTGCCTCCTTTGATCCCTTTATACAATAACAAAAATCCCATTCAATAGGGTTTTCAATTGAAAAAAAAATCCATCAAGCACAATTATTAAAATTGGTTCTAGAATACTTAAACCTAAGTATTTTCTAAACTCCATGAACTAAAATCCTTCCAAAAATCCAAATGATTCAAAATGATCTTACCTTGATTCTTTACCAAATGAAAAGATCTTTAGCTCAAATGGAAGCTCTTTTCTTCCTCTTCCTTTTTCTCTTCTTAGACAGCTTCAAAATCTCTCTTGAAGACTAAGAAGAATTAAACCCTAACATACTCTCTTATTTTCTCTCAAACCACCAAACTCTCTTTCTCTTTCTCTCTCATTTTCGTTGTTCTCTTCTACATATCCTCCCATTCACGTTTTTCTTTTTCGTTTATAAGCAAGACAACACTATTTCTTCCAATTATGCCCTTAATGATTGAGAATTGTCCTATTTGCCCTTCTAATTATGCCTTATGTCTTTTATACTTAAGTGTCTTGTCAACATTACCCTTGAACACCTAACATAACACCTTCTTCCAGAAGACGTCCCCCATTGTCTTAAGTTTCTAATGACACCAAAATCATTCAATTCGGTTTAGTGATTTGAAAGACATACTTTAAACATGTTTTTTGGACTGTTCTTGTCCAAATCAATATACTATGCACAAATTCTATCCGAAATTTAAATATCTTAGAAACTGAATTAGATTCCAACTTCATCATACCATTGGTAGCTCCATGTCTCTAGTTCAACACAAATCAAAAATCATCTCATTTGGAGCTCTACCTATTCAGAAATCATCAAAATACTGAAGTATGTTCAGTGGAATAACACCAGTTCATAGCATTTAAAAACACACACACTGTAGCTGTCCCACGTTTTTCACTCACTCTCTCTCACTTCATTTCAGATGGCTACGATTTTTGGTGGAGATGTATAGAAATGTCTTACAAGTCCAATGGTTTAAGAATCAAGTTATTTGAGTGTCTAGAGAAGAAGTTATAGCCAAAAGAATCCAATCTGGTTTTATCCTCAATCAAATTGAACTTATCGTGGGACAATTGGTATCACTTTCCCTATAGATATCGGATTTAGGTGTTCTTTAGATAGTTCGAAAGATAACATCAAGAGATACAACTTTTATGAAGATCTCAAAGACAAATTCTATCTTCTGAATGATCAACAATGGAACAAAAGATATAAGATGAACAGTAACCCAGAAGAATTTTATGAACAGTAACATAGAAGAAGTTTCCAATTGCCATAACTTTCTCTAAAGATATCAGATTTAGGTGTTCTTTGGATGGTTTGAAAGAGGAATTCAAGAGCTACAACTTGTATGAAGACTTCAAAGACAAATTTAATCTTCTGAAGGATAAAAATGGAATAGAAGATGTAAGGTGAACAGTAACCTAGAATAAGTTTATGAATAGTAACACAGAAGAAGTTTTAGGCATGAATTTCAACTCCAATGTCCAAAATTCTCATACTATATA
>JANIJH010000003.1:44022130-44032433 GCA_024520975.1 Erythroxylum areolatum
TCTACTGTTTTCCGCGCACATGAGTGTAATAAAAAAGAGGTAAATGGCTCTGATGGAATGAATGTTTGAGAATAAAAAAAAGGGGTTTTTACTGAGATCTACCGACTGATGTAGTACGCCACCCTCACGGGGCATGGACTCGGATATCATCAACGATATCGGGTTCGGGTCACGTGGGAGTGGGGTGTTACAATTGTCATTGAGCGTGCATTATACATTACACATATACATATGTGTAAAACTGAATGTTTATGTGATTGTACAATTAATAATATGTGTACAATATGTGTTTTGTATAATGATGATACAGGATAGAATGTCCACATCTAGATGTTTCTGGATCATGGAAGATAATGCTAATATGGAGCGTACTATGAATCAATCTAGATGGTCTTACTTTACTGATTATCTGTTTATATTATGTATTGAATTTGTAAAATACACCCAAAATTTGCAATATTTTTTAGGCTCAGAAGACTTACCCCGTTAGGCTAACGGTGGTATAGCCACTACATTCGAGTAAGAGATAGAGGTCGGGATCAGTTCACGTTTGCATTTGTACTTTCTTATTTTTGTATCAATTTGTGTATTCCACAATTTCTGTACAACGTGTATTTGAATATTTCTGTATGTAATAACTTTCGTAATTGGAAATGTTTTGCAAATGAGATTGATCAAAGTGTAATAATATTGTGATTTTGATGTTTATGAAATAAAAGTATGGGCCCGAACGTGATTATTGATTTCCGCGTACGCGTGAGATATTTTTTAAAAACATTAGTACTGAGTTTTGAGTGTTTGGCTGTTGTAGCATGCCACCCTTGCGGGATATGTACTTGGATATTACTCGTGATGTCGAGTACGTGTCTTGCGAGAGTGGGGTGCTACAGAGCATTTAGCCAAATGTGAGAAACAAATGAACATTAGTCTTACAAGAGTAAGCTATGAGAGTGAGGTGTGTGGCAAGGCAAGTGACACTTGCCACTTGTCACTTACCACATGTCACCACCTTATGATCTCCACTTGATCTTTTATTTAACTAATCCATTTGTCTCCAATTTTTAATCCAATTGTCTCCCAATTTTCAACGTCATATTCTCAACTAACCCTAATACCATCTACCAATTATTTCAACTGTCATTTGACACTTATTTCTACTACCATTTATCAATTGTCCTGCCACTTGACATTTTTCTAGTCCAAAAATACCCTTAATTCTAGAAAATTCTCATATTTTACCAAATATTCTAGTTCACTACTTATACATTCCAACTCAGTTTTTAAAATACATAATCCATAATTCACATTATAATCGCATTGAAACAATCATTTATACCCAAAAAATGTCAAATTAATGCATAAACAATTCATTGTAATATGTGCAATAATCAAATTCACGTATGCATATGCTAACATTATGCATGAGTATGAAATGCATTTTTCTAATCTCTCATTGCTATTTCTTAATTATAGAAATCTAGGATTCTAACCTTTAGTATGGAAACGGGTTGTCACATGCAATCTCTCACATCTTACTATCATGGTGTTGACATACATCTAACTTGTTGTTATCAAAGTTTATGAGACATTAGTCAACTAAAAATGACATTAAATTTTGTCATTTATATGACTTTGACATATCTCTAACAAATTTTCACTGAATCTTCAACAAGGATTATAGCAACATTGCGTAATGGGCATACAAGTTTCTATTCTAACTTTGAGAACTCTTCTCAAACATATCCTATGTCCAAGAACTTTGGTTCACCAACTTAGTATCAACTGTACTAAATAAGGTAGATTCCATTAAGAACAAAATATAAGTGTAACAGAAAAAAGTAATCAATTATATGTCATGACTATCAAATAAGATTAGGACTTTAATCATGCATTTGGTTACTTCCACTATTTTATTTAAAATAATAACTCTCACTACTATTAGGAAATATTACTTTAATCTTTCTAGTGGGCTAGGATCCCATTTAAATATAGTTGATCTTGAGTTTGCTCAATAAACCAAATACACCTAAATTAGGTAGAAAACAACTTCATCAATTATTTCTCATGTGACTCTTAAATCTGTTAGGTGACAACTCTTGTCAAAACATATCTAATATGTTATTCCTAACCCTGCCTCTAAATTCATGTGATCATGAGTTTACTCATCCAAATCACACAAATTTAGTTAAGTAGAACCCACTATTATAAGATTAAACATAGTCGGTTTAAAGTGGCCTTGAATTTGCTCAACAAGTCTACAATAAATAGAACTTTGGTTTATTCTTATAACAATGAAAGGCAACAATTACGTTCTCAACGTGAACTTAATATTTTATCAAAGGATTTTAACTTCATATGTCTCATCAAACATAAAATTGCATGTAAAATATCACATACATAAAACATACAGTTTAAAATGCATCCAATATATAAATCAACTATATAAATAAAGTATGCATCTTATGCACTCATAATCAAATTATATGCATAAAACATCAAGCTTCATCGATTATAGTTATTGATCTTCATAATCTAAAATAATATTTCCAACTCTTTGGAAAAATTAAATTAGATTAAACTCGTTGATTCCTAAATAAACTAAATTCCTGTTCCAAATATAAATTTATTTTGATTTGAAAACAATTTTTAAATTCAATTGGAAACTATTTCCAATTATCTTAACTCCTTAAATAAAATTTAATTGAAAATAATTTTCAATAAATTATTCTACTTATTATAAATTAGATAAACTCCTTTTACAAAATTATATAAGTAACACATTATAATCCAAATAGAAAACTATTTATAATCTAGTTAGAAATTATTTTTCCTTAATTAGAAAATTATTTTCTAAAGTTAAAAGGAAACTACTTTCAAAATTAAATAAAATACTTTTAAATTTAATTAATAAGGCCCTTTATAATATTTATTTAGAGATTGATTTCTTAATAAATTGGAAAACCTTTCTTTAATAAATTAGAAAACTATTTTCAAAAAATTAAAGAAATCTCCTTTCTTGATAAATAAATGAAAACACTTTTCAAAATTTAATCAAGATAATATCCTTTCTAATAAATCAATAAACTTATTATTTATAAATAAAGAAACAAAATCTAAATAAATAAAATAAAAATTTTCTAAACAAATAAAATTATAAATTTAATTTACCTCAATCAAATTGAAATAAATAAATTTAATCAAGGAACACTTTTCCTAATTAAGTAAACACTTTTCTTAATTTTAAGGAGTCAAATTAATTAATTTTAATCTAATTAAAAATAATTAATTTTAATTTTAGAAACTACTTCCTTAAATTAATTAGGAATCAATATATTATTAATCTTAATCAAATTAAAAAAATAATTACCTTATTTTTGGAATTGAATTGATAACTAATTTCGTTTAAGAATTCAACTCTTTGAAAAATTAAACTAAATTCTAAAACATTCCTAATAAAATCAACCGTTTGGAAACAATTTCAAATAATTAGAAAAGAACTTTCAATTTTTATCAGGAATTTCGTCATACTCAATTTCAATTAACCAAATTTAATTAAAAAGAAAGCTTAAGATTTTAAAAAAATTAAATAAAAAGTCGGTGGAATGTGCAGGCGCCTAGTCAGCCAAATAGTTTTACTGGCGCATGCATTGCAGCTACTAACCGACGCTGTTATTGGGGCGCATGTAAGGATTCTCCAGCTCTACGGTTGCTGGAGTTATTCGCCCCGCCGCCTCTAAGCCCCGGATGCCTCTCTAGCGGGAGATATCGCCTGCTCGCGTTGCTCATAACTACTGTACACATCTAGAAAAGTTTCTGAAGCCCGGTGCTGCAATAACAAGCGAGGGTCACAAGTCTCCGACGACTGCTGCAATCCACCACCATAGAAACAGCCAGCCAAGGTCTTCTCCAACGTGTGTCAACACACCAACGCCCAAAACTCAACCATCCGACAGCCAAACGTCTTTCACAGATTCAGACCAGAAACGATTTCAACGTCTTCATTCAACACACAATTCTCAAGACCAGATCGCATAGTGTTTTGGGTCTTTTAGGAGGTTAATCCATTCGGTAGCCACAAAAACATAATGTTCAATTATGTATTATGGGTTTTGAAAACCCACGTTATGAGAATGGTTATAATAGCAAACATTAATTCAATTCAATGAAATTAGAACCTGAATAAAAAGGGTACTTTAAATTTGAGATTCACGTAGCGCCAAAAGATCCTCACACAATATAAGTCGAGAATATGACTTGTATTATTCTTATTTGTCCAAAATGCACACATGCTACGATTTATGTGTTACAATATTGGCTTTCTTTTATTATAACATTTTTTTCCTCAAATATTGTATAGATGATAGTTTAGCTATACCTAATGCTTAACTTGAGTTCACTTGCTTATTTATTTAATCCACCGTTTGGAACCCACATTTGACATGTTAAGATAGAATGGGCAAACATATCGTTCTTTTGGTTATGTCATTTATGATAACCTTTTACACTCCTTAATGTACCTCATATTGACATTTGTGTTTTAAGCATTAAGCTCTCGTATATAACCTAGAAAAGTGGCTTAAAACTTATCTAATCTTCATTCATACAAAATAATGGAGGCAATCACCCTTATGGGAAGGCATCTCATATCTGTCCAGTATACTTTTTATATCTAGAACTGGATGTTCAACTCTTATTTAACATTCATTCTAAAATACAAAGATTAATTTAAAATCAAACATTCTCATATTTCTAAAACTGAATTTTCATTTAAAATCCATTCTAGAAAATGGTGTTAATTTTATTCTTAATTAAAGATATATTGCATCAATATTTGATGATGAACAGGTATTATGAATAGTCATTGGACATTTCTCTTTGTACTACTATATCTTTGATATAGTTCCTTAGTATCCATGTGTTTGATTTAAGATTAATCTTTAAGTTCTCTAGTACTTGTCTTTCAATATACCTGTTTATACACAACATAATGTGCATAAGACTACTAATTTCTACAAAATAAAGAAGCATCGTTATCTCTTGTTCTTTTTATTGTATCCGTCAATACTACATATTACTTAGGTGCTCACCTTTAGCAATTGGAATTACAAAAAACGCTTTACTATCTTGGATACAAAACTGTTCAAGTGTTATGTTGATATATATATAGCTAATAGTAGTAAGAAAACTCATCTTGAATGACACTTAGTGATAATTGCAAAGGTGTATGTAGCCTTATCCAAATTATTTATTTTGATCATGATTAATAGCCAATTTTTTTATTCACTTAACAAACTACTTTTTATCACTAACTATTAACAAATATCATCCACATGAAACAATAAAATTACACATTTATCATTAGTTCTTTTAACATGTACTAAGTGGTATTTTCTAATCATACTAAAATCATATGTTATGATTATAGTACTAATTTAATATAACGCTTACTTTAAGATTATATTAGACCATATAGTAACTTTAACAATTTGATCTTGTAATACTCTCAGCCCTTCTAAATGAAACCTAGTTATTGTGCTATAGAGATTCCTCCATGTTGGATCCCGCTTGTATTCGGAATCCAACTCTTGTGAAAACATGAAACGTGAGCATATTCCCATGAATCTCCTTAACCATCATAGATTTATCTTCTTGGCTTTGATACTATAAATGTTGGACACCGCTTGATTCCAGAATCCAACTCTTGCTCTGATACCAAAATATGTTGGATCCCGCTTAGGTTCGAAATCCAACTCTTGCGAAATCATAAAACGTGATCTTTGCCATTACTCCTTAATTTTGAATTTCCAATACTCTTCAGAATCATGACACGTGTGTGTATTACCCTGTAGGGTTAATTCATTTAACCCTCATAAGTCATCATCGGTTCCACATTGTTCATATAATATCTCAAGCCATAAAGGCGAGCCCATACAACGAAATCACATTGTTCATACAATGAAAAACAAGTAATTGATTCCTCTATTCACAATTAGTAGAGCTTTTCCTTGTGATTTCATACTATGGGATACACTGTAAAATGAACCTAAGTGTTGGGGATAAGGTGATCTGTATAAGGTAGTAATGTAAAAAAAAAAGCAAAAGAAAATTTAGTCAATTTTGAAATAAAAAGAAAGGAAGAAATGAAAACAAAAGGAGAAAAATAAAAATAATATATAGTTGAAAAATCGATTAACTTGGTTTTCTTGTGCTTGAAAATAATGAAGGAATGACCGCGCGTCGTTACGCTAGTCAAAATAAAATAACTAGACTACTACTATAGCAGTAGCAAGTTTAGGTCGATCCCACAGAGAGAGTGTGTAAAGTTTAAGGAATGAAATTAACCGATGTTTAGGAAAAAGGGAGGTTTTGGATTTTTAAAGAAAAAATTAAAATAAAACTAACTAAACAAATTAAAGAAAACATGCAACAATTGATACAAGTGGAGAATTCGGTAGGGACCTGGTTCTTTAGTTCAATCTCGGCCTATACCCTAATTAAGCATAGTTTATTAATTTGATGTTCTTTAACCTCTCCTAGCAACTATTAATCGTGGGTTAAAAATTAACCCGAGTTTTTCCTCAGATTTTGTTTAATCAAGATACAATCATTAATTAAACCTAGCTACTAAATAACCTAGGATATGATCTCTAGATTTAATTAGGCGGTAGCATTACGAATTAGAAAAACCGATTAAGGCAATAACCACATACGATGCGTCATTTAACCTAGGTCATGTTTTCCCTAATGATTACGAGTCATTAGTTGCTACACATGAATTTTAACATAACAATTACGGATTATATCGAAATTCTAGCAATGGGTTTGAAATTACCAATTCAATGAATTCATTAAAATCATCAACTCACAATACTCGATGGGTTCATACACAAATAACCGAATAATAACAAAAATCCGATTATCCATACACAAATCCCAAATCAATTAATATAGGATAACACAATGAATTCCTAATGAGAGAAAGAAGTAACAAAATAATAAAAAATGCTTAACCTGGGTCATCGACGTTGATGGCGTCTCCGAACCGGCATCGGGATGTCTAGCTTTTCATAGGTCTTTCTCAAAAAAATGCTTCAACCATCATTCTAATCCCTAGCCAAAAACCTTGATTTCTCCTCACTGTCACAAGCTTCTTTCATTGTTCATCGATTTAACGAATAAACCTTGAGGTTTATTGTCCACCTCACTATGTACGCACTCCTCTCACTGTCGCCTAGGCCCTACCCCCCAACTTCTCTAGCCGCAAGCCAATCCAGCGCCAGTGCCAGCTCTCTAAGCCATAGCCCTCACCTGTGCCTTCGCAACTTCTTACTACCGCCTCTATGCCCTTGTTCCTGTAGCAGTGATGTGACGAATTAATATGTTGCTCTCATTTAAAACCCTACAACATCCTCCTACCTTAAGCTGCTTAAATGCAATATTGTTGCGTCAATGCATGCGTTGCTGCGTTAAACGCAGCGTAGCAACTTATTTCCTTTTTTTTTCAGCTACTTGCATTTAAAATTTTTCTTCTTCTGTCTTCCATTTTTTGTCTTTTAATTTTCTTTGTCTCACTCCATGAAAACAAGCGAGTATTGATCTTCAAAAAAAAGTCCCAAATAGGGTGCTTTCGTCTCACTTTAATTTCTTTGCTTCCAAATTGTACCTAAAATTACATATAAATTAAAGTGGGTATCTTAAGCATTTTTGTATCATTAATCGCTAAGTGTAAATAATTAAATATATCAACAATTAAACACATATCAATTTCCCCCACACTTAGCTTTTTTCATTTCTGGGGCAAAACATCTAAATTAAGCTCAAAGACCCAAAACATTTACTCAATTCCCATATTTTCTAGACAATATAATCATAACTAAAGATGAGTGACTTTCACAAATCATAGCAAGAAATCAACAATTCCAAGCTTTTACTCATGATCAATCAATATTCAATATCTTCAAAAACTGAGCAATCTAATGGTAGACTCGGAAAATGTGTTTAGTTAAAATATATCTATGGGTACACTCAACACCATTCATGATCATGACAATTCACAACTTTGCATATCATTTCATTTCTCCACCACTAAAATTCACATGCAAAATTATGAATCAAAGGACTTTTCAAGGTTGTAATATAGGCAAAGGTGAGGTGAGATATATATAGGTCAAGTAGTATGAGAGTCATCAAAGCTAGTGAAACAAAGTAACACTCATCAAAAACTGGGTACCGTTAGCTATGACAAATGCAACATTTATATTTCACAACCTCATTCAGCTCTCACACACAAACCACATGAAGCACATACTACTCCGAAGGAATCACTCATACAATTTATGCCAATGAAATCACAAGAGTGAACCTTCCAAGCCAACCTCTACCTCATATTCAACATACTCAAATAACACATCCATTACAACTCTAGGAAGATGCATAAATCATAGACAACTTTTCAACACATATGCAATTCTTCCTTGATACATTTATTTTAAACGATTGTTTTATTCTTTTTTTCTTCTTCTTCATTTTCTTTTTTTCTTTTCTTTCCTTTTCTTTTTTTCTTTTTTTTTATTTTTTCTTTCGTTCTTTTCCTTGTAAAAATTAAAATAAACTACATCAACATGGGAATTTCAATGATAAGACATAAAATAACATCCCAAGATTATAACCAACCCTCACATTTAGAATTTTGTATATCCACAAACTCAACAATCATAAATGTTCCACTAGCTTTATGACTTAGGTAGGACATTTGGTTAAGTTTAAAAGCATAAAATGTGGTTTATACAAAAGGAAAGGCTAAAGCTCAAAGGGGTTTATCAAGGAAAAAATCATGTCAATAGGATAGGTTATTTGGACAATGTAGTTTATGAAAAGCAAAGAATGCCTAATCATATCCATGTTAATGCATGCGATAAAATGTGGTCTTGAATAGAAATTCAACGCAAAATCAAGATGTACATGTCATGAAGGTTACACATTATCAAAAGGCAATGAGACTGATATAGATGTGTCAGTCAAATAAGGCTCAAAATATCACCGGCTTTGTCTACCATTAGTCACTACTCTTTTAAAGATAATGCATATCAACCAATCACAAGAGCAAAAGTACATGTTAAAGTTGCTATGAAATTTTCTAATCAATTCACACTCTAATAATGATTATATAATCATAGAAGCAATAGAAAACGAGAAAATGTTTGTTTCATTTGTTTTATTCTTTCTCTCATTTTGATTGAAAACTTAAAAAACAAGTAAAAAAAACAAATTCAAAAATATACACGCATATAAAAAGATAATGCAGAAACGTAAAGGAAAAGAAATTTATTTCCCCTGGGTTGCCTCCCAAGAAGCGCCTTTGTTTAGAGTCACTGGCTCGACTCCTTCTCCTCACATGACAAAATTGTGATCTTCGGGAATTACAGGTAGCGTCACTTTCATGCAAGGTAGTTCCGGATAGGGCCTTAGTTGATCATCATCCTCCTTCAGCGTCTTCCCTATCCTCAGATGCTCAACCCTGACAGAGTCCATACACTCTAGAGATATTTTGAACGTTTCTTCACTCATTCAATCTGTTATGTAAAGGTAAAGAGTTAGTTTCAAAATAATTATAGACTCAATAATTACCTCTGAGCTAGAAGATATGTCCTTTGCAGCTTCGAGCTCCTTCTCAACTTCTTCGACACAAACAATTCATTGAGAGTTGACCTCAAAATTCTCAAGCTCCTCATCACTTTGCAAACTTTCCGCACAGACTTCAATTGGGAATACCTCAGGTTGATACGGATGCTCCTTTTCGCTTTGCGATTCTAGGTGATCAAGGCTTATTGCCATCTGACCCATTAGGTGTTCCATCCTCTGTTGGCTTGCTTTTTTCTCTTGTCGGAATTCTTGCATATTTTGTTGAAATGCTGCATATCATGTAGAAATTGTAAATTTTTAGCAGCAATATTATTAACAAGTTTTTCTGAAGATACAATTGGATCATGTTGGCTCTCCAAATCTTAGGCATTAGACCATGTGTTTCTTAGAAATTGCCCTCCATCCTTCTAGAATTTTAAAGTATTCTCTTGCAGTTGCAACATCAACTCTTCCAAAGATGGACCAGAGTCGTGATAGGAAGTTTCTAGTCTATACGAGAATTGTTGTGCGTCCTGCAGACTATCATAGAAGTAATTTTGATGATTATTTCATCCATAACAAAAGTTAGGTTGATCAGTCCAAATATTGTTATAGGATTGAAAATATGAGTTGTAAAAGAAATTACTTCCGTCCATAATTTTTTTTAAACACGAAACAAAAA
>JANIJH010000003.1:44272132-44287973 GCA_024520975.1 Erythroxylum areolatum
AAATCTAATTATCCATACACAAATCCCAAATCAATTAACATAGGATAACACAATCAATTCCTAATGAGAGAAAGAAACAACAAAATAATAAAGATTACTTAACCCGGGTCGTCGGCGTTGATGTTGCCTCCGAATTGACATCGGGACGTCTAGCTTTTCATAGGTCTTTCTTGAAAAAATGCTTCAACCATCATTCTAATCCCTAGCCAAAAACCTTGATTTCTCCTTACTGTCACAAGCTTCTTTCACTGGTCATCGATTTGAAGAATAAACCTTGAGGTTTATTGTCCACCCGACTGTGCACGCACTCCTCTCATTGCCACTTGCACCCTACTCCCCAACTTCTCTATGCCCTTGTTCCTGTAGCAGTGATGTGATGAATTAATATGCTGCTCTCCGTTAAAACCCTGCCGCATCCTCCTGCCTTAAGCTGCTTAAATGTAGCGTTGCTGTGTCAACGCATGCGTTGCTGCGTTAAACGCAGCACAACAACTTATTTCCTTTTTTTTACAGCTACTTGCATTTAAATTTTTCTTCTTCTGTCTTCCATTTTTTGTCTTTTAATTTTCTTTGTCTCACTCCATAAAAACAAGCGATTATTGATCTTCAAAAAATGTCCCAAATAGGGTGCTTTCGACTCATTTTAATTTCTTTGCTTCCAAATTGTACCTAAAATTACATATGAATTAAAGTGAGTATCTTAAGCTTTTTTATATCATTAATCGCTAAGTGTAAATAATTAAATATATCAACAATTAAACGCATATCAAGGAAAAGGGAAGATTAACAAAGGTGTAATAAGTTGTTGGTAGCTTTTTATTATTTTCCTGATTTACTTGCCATACTAATTTTGAATATTTTATTTTTCCATATTCCTTTCTTTTGTTAACATACTTATCCCTTTGTCCATGTTATAAGTTAATTTAATGACCTGTTGATTTTGTTAGGATATATCTATTAAGGTAATAGAGACTAGATGATGTTTAAGCTTATAAAAGGTTTCATTTCACAAGAATGTTATGAATGTACCTTACCCAAAATTTCAAAAACTCGTGTGAATAAGTGATAGCTTGTAAGGAAAATGTCAATTTTGAAGTATTTAAGCTTGTTGAAAGAGGTGTAATAGTATTTTCATTATCTTGATTGAATAGTAATGCATTCAGAAATATCATGTGTTTAAGTTTTGCAAATCAAATAAAGGCTTAAATATGTATGCCTTATATTATTAACTACTAAGCTAACTAATTTATGGAGTTCAATGTTTGTGGTTATTATTTGGATAAATCTTTAAAAGACTGTAAGTCCTCTATTAGAGCACTTTGGAGTTTAAACGCTTGTTGCATATGTTAAAAATTATCATACACCTACAAAAGTTAGGGTCATTTCTTGTTGTAGCTAGCCTAGGCTAATAAACTAGGTTTTCTCTTTTCTATTTGTTTGCAAACAAGCAAAAACTAATTGTGGGAAATTTTGATAAGTCAGCATTTTGCATGTTTATAAGGGCTAAAACTAGTTTGTAATTTAGCATTTTATGGTATATTCTATTTTAACTATATGATTACATTTTTACATTTGGTTCGTTGAGTTATAAGTGAAAATTGGGGGCGAGATTTTGGATTTGAATGTAATATTCCCCCAAAGAGAAATTGAAATCAATTAGAAGTTAACATGGTAGACAAACTCTAATTGGATTGTCAATTTTTTCTTATAAGGTCATCACCAAAAGCATTAGCATAATTTGATAAATTTGTGTTAATGTGTATGTTAAATGATATATATGATATTAATAATTTATTGTTATTTTATGAATATTATTTTGTTGTTATTTCATAAATGTGAGTAAATATTTCATATATAATAATAAGCACAGAATTATTCATCTATCTAACGTAACTAACTTACATGTAATTTATTTATTAATAATATAAAAACAGTGAGATTTTGAAAAGGTAAAACTAAAATCAAATTATTGAAATAAAAACTAAAAAGTTATAACAAAAAATAAAGTCAAATGATGCTTATAATTCAATCAATTGGAAAATTAATTCTATATTAGTTATGAAAATAATTCAATTAATTTGGACATTTATTTTATAATATTTTAGAAATAGTGTATTATAAGGGTAGTTTTCCGTCTTCCAACATGGTTAGGTAACCAAATACGCACGTCCTCTCATGCCAACTCCCGAATAATATGGTTTTCTGCGATAACCCAAGAAGCCCCAACAAGCATGCCCTTAATTAATGATGATAAAGATGACAATAATACAATACAACAACAAATAGAGCACGTGCCAAAATGTGGTAGATGGTTACCGAACAGGTATGAGTCAATTAGTTGTACACGTATGCCTCCCTTATCTGCACGCATCCCACTGTCCTGTAAACTCTACGTGTGTTACACGTGTCCCTTTCTTGTTTCATGCTTTTTTTTTAAATGTCCTTTTCTTTGCGTTTATTTCGCGTGGACGGAATACTATTCTCAAGTCTGCAATTTCATCCGCCACGATATAATGCAGACTTGGATTTGGATTGTTCTTCCACCTTTACATAAATCGTTGAATTTTCCAAATCGAATGTCTAAGATATGGCTTGAGGATTAGGTGGGGACTGGAAAGCCTTACTTTACGCGATTGTACGTTGGCAAAGAAACGGAGAGAGATATCCGTATAAATGGAAATTTAATGTCGTAAAAATTAAACTAATAGAGTTTTAAAATTTTATTATAATATTAATTAAAGATTGAAAATTTTTAAATGATTAAAAAAGCTTTTTTTACTTTAAAAATCTAATAAAAAGATTTGTCAAATAAAATTTTATTTATTTATTTTAATTATAAAAATTTATTAATTTATAAAAATTAGTATATTAATCAGTTATTGGGTTAAAATTTTTATTTTAAACCAGTAATATTTTGGAAAATAAAATATTATCTGTTCTTAAAACAACAACCATTGAGATATTTAGACACGCTTTAGGTGCTTGAGGATCTACCGGGGGGGGGGCCAAGTGGGAACGGTCTCGTTGACAAAGGTTTTGATAGAAACAATGGATTTTTCTTCTAAACGTAAGAAGTTTGAGGGATTGTCTGAAACGAACAACACCGCCACCCTGCTTTATTCTTCCCTTTTGTCCTTTTCATGCATTAAACCTACTACCTATTGATTTTGATGCTGTCATTTCAAACTTATCCGTTTATATTCCTTAAAGAAAAATATACACAACAGCTCATCGTATCAACATTATTAACAATATTCAACCATCAACTTTTTTATTTTGCAGTAGTTACACGTATACTTATTGAAACAGCAATAAAATCTATACAGAATTAAAAAAAAAACTAGTTAAGAAAATAAATTACCTAATTTAATCAAATCAATAAGCAGAATTTGACTGATCCACCTACACTCGACTTCTGTGAATAGATATAAACACAAAATTCTGTCATTTGCACCGAAGGGAATCGGTTCGTAAATACAATTTCTTTCATAGTTAAGAGTCATTTCGGCATAGGTCTATTACATGCCCACGGATTAAGACTTGCTAAACAATAACCACCTATTCTTTGAATGTATTTTCTATAGAGGACTATGGACAAAAATCTACATACTTAAGAGAGATCATAAGAGTTCTTCCTAATTTGAACTACTTAAAGTTTGACAGGGATATTATTCTACTCTCGATGGCTACTTGTCTTAATGTTATCTGGAAAGAAAGAAATAGTAGAAGGTTCAAAAATCAATCTATTTCGATAAGCTCTCTATTAGATCTCACTATTGCCAGCATAAGAGAACAACTGATTGTCAATAAGGTGAATTTTCACTGTAGTACGAGAATGGCTCTAAACTGGAGAATACATGTAGCATATAGCAATAGCTAGTTCAGATAGTCCTATGAACTAGTTACACTATCCACAAACAATAATGAAACCCAATTTTCAAATCAAGCAATTCTAGGACCATACAAGCAGACTTCACTTTACATATCAAAAGCACCAGAGGAGAAGAATAGTATTGACTTACCTGGGATCTACTAACTCTCGTGGTTGAAAATAGGGTAAGGCCGAAGACTTATCTTTATCCCTGACACTAGTTGATAAAGAATTAGACAAAGATGAAACCTAAAAGAAGAAAGAAAGTTTACAAATCGTGGGACCTTCTCGTAGATTTTGGTTATTTACGAAGCCTGTATCCTAAAGAAGGAAACCCTAAATTTCAAATCCTAAATGTCAACAGTGCTTGATTGAAGAAGGAATCAAGAAATGAAACACAGCTGAAAAGTATGCTCACTTGAATCAGGCTCTTAATCGCTGGCACATCACAAAAGAACTGAGATCTATGGGTTAGCTCTCCTAGACAGGTCAAGAAAAAGCTTTAGAGACTCTTAAACTGACTAAGATGACTCGAAGGATACCAAATACCTTAGGACTATAGCTGGCAAGGGCAGAGTGCGTAGCCCCAACAAATGTTGCATCCTCCGCTAGGCTCCGGTACTTCACAACAAATCTCCCAAATCAAGTAAATGAATGAAGATTCGAGAAAGACAAAGATTGTTTTACCTTAATTGTCGAAGGAAGTTTATTGAACGTTGTCATTTTTTGTCTATTATGTGTAATAATGTGGGTCTGTCCACATGAACGTTGTCATTTTAACTCTTTGATGTATTATTCTTTCCTTTAATGAAAGTTTTATTTTCTAAAAAAACAAAAAAAAATAATGGCCACATAGTAAAATTTTATTTTGTCAAGTTGCATAATCTATAATGTTCAAAACATGGATAACTCACATGGATTAGAGCTGACGATCATATCAATGAACATATACAAATTGTCTAAAATAATAAAGGAAACAAAATAATAACCATTTGACACAGAGTTCTAGTGGTGCTTTAGTAACTTTAACTATTTTATTAGTAAAAGCCTCTTTTATCCTTAGGTTTTCATCTTTTAGAGTTTATATTATCTATTGTAGTCACTTTGCGGCAACTTTTAGTCAGTTTGAAAACATTATTTCAATTTTCTATTAAAATTTCTTTGGTTCTTCAAAGGATTTCGTACAACCTTTGAAAATTGAACACTATGCTGTGTCAGGTGCTATCAGAGTGAGGATGTCAACTGGGAGCGAAAGCAACGGTCTTTAGGAGGCTAAGGCTCCTTTTTTGGGAGATGAAGCATTGTAACGTTTGGAGCAACGTCTAGAACAGCAGATCGAACATAGATTCTAGCGTTTCGAGGATCGTCTTGAAGAGATTGTGAAACGTCTGGATATTCTAGGAATTGATACACACAAGAGGTAGAATAACTGTAGAAGACTAGGTGGAGACGGCTCATGGTGAACCTATGGGTAGAACTGTGCCTGCAATGAGACAGTCAATCTATGAGGAGGATTCGAAGGAAGAAGATTACTATAAGCCGAGTAGACTTAGGTGTTTTCAATAACACAATGGGTGTAGGAGGAGAGACACCTATGGTGGATTTGAAGATAGAGACGCAGGGGACTATAGGCTGAAGGTGGATATCCCCAATTTTAATGGTAGTATAGGTATTGAAGATTTTTTATACTGGCTTACAAAGATTGACAGATTCTTCGAATATCTGAAGATTGCACCAAAGAAAAGAGTTTGGATTGTAGCTTATAGACTGAAAGGGGGAGCTTCAGCATTGTGGGAAAAGATTCAGTCATGGAGGAAGCGCGAAGAGAAGGAACCCGTGCGTACATGGTATAGAATGAAGTTTCTATTGAAGTAGACATTCTTATCACCAGAATATGAGTAGATTCTATTCCAGCAATATCAACAGTACAGTCAGGGAGGATGGACAGTGCACGAATATACTGCAGAGTTCATAAGATTGGCATAAAGAAACAACCTTTTAGAATCTGAAGGACAACAGGTTGCTCAATATTTGGAAGGGTTGAGACTAGCACTTCGGGACATAATCAGAGTATAGGTTATTCGTATGCTATTGGAAGCAAAGAACATGGCCCTAAAGGTGGAGATAATGCAGCAGGAGCATAGTAGAAAGAGTGTAAAGAGCTATAGGCTCCATCATCTACTAATAAATACAAAGTTGTGCAAAAGGATGCTCCTCGTAGCTATGAGATGCGGAGTGTGGAGGATAAAGTTATGGAAAAAGACCTATAGTTGAGGCGTGAGATAAGGAGATGAAGAGATCTGAGAACCCTTATGCTAAACTAGTTGTGGGGAAGTGCTTCACGTGTAGTCAACCTAAACACAAATCTAATGAGTGTCCTTTGAGGAAGACTATTAACTTTGTAGAGAGGGGTGAAGATGACGAAGGAATCGCTTGTGAAGTAGATGGAGATGAGGATGATGAGTATGAAGTTAACGAGGGTTTGGCGTACGTGGTGAGGAAACTGACGTTAACACCTAAACAGGAAAAACGGACCCAAAGGGATGAACTATTCTGCACGAGATGTACCATTCATGATAGGGTATTTAGAGTTATCATTGATAGTGGAAGCTGCGAGAACATTATTGGAAAGGGGCAGTGAAGAAGTTAGGATTACTAGTGGAAAAATATCCTAATCCTTATAACTTGGGATGGATTAAAATCGCAGTAGACAAGATAGAAGTCACAAAGAGGTGTAGAGTTTCATTCTCTATTGGCAGGTATAAAGATGAACTATATTGTGATGTTGTTGATATGAATGTTTGTCAGTTGTTGTTTGGGAGACCGTGGCAGTTTGATGTAGATGCTCAGCATTTGGGAAGGAGCAACCAATATCAACTAGAGAAGGATGGGGTCAAGTACACGCTCCTACCATTTAAAACCAAGACTTCAACCTCTAAGAGTAATGATTTCTTATTTATAGCCAAGAGGTTCGAAGTGGAGATCAAAGAAACATGACAAGTACATGCATTAGTGGTCAAACAGGTGTTGACTAGAGACGCAGAGTTTCAAGTGGAGTACCTGAACATAATGGGACCCTTACTACAGAAGTTCAAGGAGTTGATGCTAGATGATATCCCGTATAAGTTACCCCCTATGAGGGATATCCATCACCATATTGACCTCATTCTCATATCCAGTTTACCGAATTTGCTGCATTACTGAATGAATTCAAAGGAAAATGAGATTTTAAAGGAGAAGGTGGAGGAGTTATTACGAAAGGGGCTTATATAAGAGAGTATGAGTCCTTGTGCTGTCCCAATATTATTGACTTCAACGAAGAATGGAAGTTAGTGGATGTGTATTGACAATAGAGCCATTAACCAGATCATAATGGGATATAAATTTCCTATATCATGATTAGATGACATATTGGATCATTTACATGATGCGATGGTATTTTCGAAGATTGATATGAAGAATGGGTATCATCAGATTCGCATAAGGCCAAGTGACGAATGGAAGATGACCTTCAAAACAAAAGAAGGCCTATATGAATGGTTGGTGATATTGTTTGGGTTGTCCAATGCACCAAGCACTTTCATGAGGTTGATGAATCAGGTACTCAAGTCTTTTATTGGTACACTTATTGTGGTTTATTTCGATGATATCCTGATTTACAGTCATTAAGAGGGAACACTTGTTACACCTACAGCATATGCTAAAGGCCTTAAGGGATAACCAATTATACATCAACCTTAAAAAGTGCAATTTCATGACAGATACGTTAATATTCCTCGGGTATATAGTGTCTGCAAATGGGATAAAGGTGGATGAAGCAAAGGATAAGGCAATCAAAGATTGGCCAAGACTGAACAATGTAGGGGAACTGAGGAGTTTTCATGGTTTGGCAACCTTTTACCAAAGATTTATCAAAACTTTTAGCATCATTGTGGCGCCCATGATAGAGTGTCTAAAGAAAGGTAAATTTCAGGGGGGAGAAGAAGCAAATAAGAGCTTTACCTTGCTTAAAGAAAAGTTATATACAGTGCCAAGCAAACTTTACTAGATTTTAACAAGCTATTTAAGGTTGACCGTGATGCTAGTAGAGTAAGAATAGGAGCTGTACTCTCACAAGAGAAAAGGTCAGTGGCATTCTTTAACGAAAAACTTAATGATGCCAGGAGGAAGTAGAGTACATATGACAAAGAATTCTATTCGATAGTGCGAGCACTCAAAAATTGGGAGCACTACTTAGTTGCTAAGGAGTTTCTGTTATATTCAGATCATGAGGCCTTAAAGCATTTGAATAACTAAAAGCGAATTAGTAGCGATACGCATGTGAGGTGGTGTCAATTTTTACAAAAATTTTCATTCAATTTAAGGCACAAGTCAGGCGTACAAAATAAAGTCGCGAATCCTTTGAGTAGGAGGGCATCCTTATTACTTACTCTAAGTAATGAAATTGTGGGCTTTGAGCAACTACTAGACAATTATGATCAAGATGATGACTTCACAGAGGTTTGAGACAAGATTTCTTATGGTGTGCCTATTGAAAAATTTTATATCAACAATGGGTACGTGATGTATGACAATCAATTGTGTTTGGCTATAACATCTTTAAGAGAGAAGGTAATTCAAGACTTACATGCAAAGGGACTAGCGGATCACTTAGGACATGATAAAATATTGGCGGCAGTGAAGGGGTGCTTTTATTGGTCTCAGTTAAGAAGGGATGTGTCCAGATTTGTAAAAAGATGTTACATATGTCAAACAGCAAAAGGACACTTCAAGAGTACTAGATTGTATGCTGCTATCCATACGAGAGAATATACGGGAAGAATTATCTATGAATTTTGTGTTGGGACTACCTCGTACTCAAAGAGGGGTAGATTCAGTATTTGTTGTGGTTGACAGATTTTGTAAGATGACTCACTTTATCTCTTATAAGAAGACCTTCGATGCAATCGATGTTACCCGATTGTTTTTTAGAGCTGTGATTCACATACATGGAGTACCCAAGACCATTACTTTGGATCATAATAATAAGTTCTTTAGTTATTTTTGGTGTACCTTATAAAAGTTATTTGATTCTTCTTTAAATTTGAGTAGCATAGCCCATTTACAAATTGATGGGCAAATGGAAGTTGTCAATCAAACACTGGAAAACTTAATTCGTAGTATTTATGGGGACAAGTCAAAACAATAGGACTTAGCACCACTTCAAGCAAAGTTCGCATGTAATAATGACATCCATAGTGTGATAGGTAAGTCACCATTCTCTATTGTCTATACCAAGGCACCTCATCACACGATAGGCTTGCTCAAGTTACCTAAAGGTGAGGGGACCAATATTTCTGCTAAGCATATGACCGAACAAATGGTAGCAATACATTAAGAGGTAAAAACAAAAATTGAAAGTAGCAAACTAACGGTACAAACAAGCAACTAATAAATATAAGCGACTAAAGACATTTGATGTGGGAGATCATGTTAAGGTATTCTTATACAGGGAGAGGTTTCTTGTAGGAGTATACAATAAACTGCAGACGAAGAAGTATGAACCATACAAGATATTAAAGAAGATTAATGACAATGCTTATATCATAAACCTTTCAAATAGTATGGGGATCTTAACACTTTCAACATAGCAGATTTGTCCAAGTTCTTTAATTCCATTGATCCATTATACCCAGAGGACTTTCTGCACTTGAGAACGAGTCCTTTCCAAATAGAGGTGACTGACACGAAATTTTGGTGGTGCCTTATTAGCTTTAATTGTTTTATTAATAAAAAATTATTTTATCTTTAGGTTTTCATCTTTTAAAGTTTAGTCAATTTGAAAACATTATTTCAATTTTCTTTAATTTGCTGCAGTCACCTTCTTTATTTCAAGCTTTTGGCTGTAAAGCATATAAACAAAAGCTCCGTTCTTTCTACAACGTTCGGTAGATTATGATACTTGGACAGAAAACATCAAATGCTTTAAGGGCCAAGTCTGTCACTTTTTCCTAACTATCTACCTCTCTTTTTCTCGTAACTCTGTATCAAGCTCTGACTCATTAACTTGAAACAAATCATCCTATTCAAAATAAGAATATATATACTAAATCAATATGAAAACCAATTGAATGTTCAAATACAAAGAAACTAACAAAAAGGCTATTTTTTAAAATTAACTAGTAGAGGAAGGGTAATGAGCAGAATGTGACCATGGAGGCCCTGGAAAGTCGGAACCAGTGAATTGGCTGAGATTTTGAGGTGGCTGGAAATAACCCAATTGCTGACCAGCTAAAAGCAGAGGAAATGTAGCAAAGGAGGACGATGAAACAGAGGAATTTGATGCAATTGATGAAGATGATGGTAAACTTGATTGCAGAGTAGCTAATTTCGAGTTATATACAATCTGATCAAGCGTACTTGAAGCTTGTTGTTGGTCTCCATGAATGACGTAATCACCAGGATTCTGCAAAAGTTGAAAATATTCTCCGTAGTCTCTCGTCGTCTCAGCCTGACACCGAAAAGACTTGTGCGGGGATAATTGTGAAACAACAGGCATTCGTGCCACCGGCGAAGGGATTTGTTGTGTATTATGAAACGATGACAGGAAAGGTCGCGGAGGCAATTCCTGGGAAGTCGTCGCTGACATTTCGTAGCCGGTGACAGTTAGCATTTGAGGTTCTTGTGGTTGTGGAAGTACTCTCACATTTTCTGGGAAGTTAAGTTTAGCTCTGCTTCCTCTGAACCTCAGCGCTGCGTCATCGTAAGCTCTTGCAGCGGCTTCTTCCGTTTCAAATGTGCCGAGCCAGACACGGGCCGCCTTGTGGGGATCACGTATTTCTGCTGCCCATTTTCCCCAAGGTCTCTGCCTGACGCCTCTGTATCTTCTCCTTCGCTCGTTGGTTTCGTCGTAGGTGGCGGTTTCTGTTGATTGTAAGCTGGCTCTGGTGGTGGTGGTGACGGTGGATGTGGTGGTTGTCGGGGTGAAGATGATACTTGAACTAAATCCTCCTCCTCGTACTGTGAACATGTATTAGATGATGCAGTATGAAAAATTAATAAAGTAAGGAAGCTGCGGGCTGCAATGAATATGTAAATCTTGCTTAACTGGTAAGTAACTGAAATGCTAACTTTTTGACGAAGGTGATATGTTCACTGTTCCATTGATGGTTTCGAGAATATTTACAAATTATAGTTTGAAGTGCAGCAGACAAGTTCAGACATTTTGGTAACTTAGAACTAAGATGACAATAGAATCTCTGACGCATGCAATTCCAGAAAAGGTTTGTCCAGAAACTGAACATGAAGATAAGAAGTACTGTACGTAATCAAACGAAGTAATTAGTTAACATGGGTGAAACTAGAGGAGAAAATGCCAAAAAATCTATAAACAATTGCAAGGTTCATTTAAAATGGATGGAGAAGTGAACATATTGATAGACTAATTTACCAGTTGCACCAGATGGAAATGAATCACCTAAACTTGGGAATTCCCCAAACCCTTGATAAACCCTTGTGACAGACTCCAGTAATTGTGTTGCAACCTCTTGTTCACGACCTCTCTTTTGGCCAATGCAAAAGTGAGAGCCACCACTACTGTTATGGGAATAAGCAGAGAAAGTAGAGGAAGCTAGATAAGAATTAGATAAAGAACCATGTCCAAAACTTCTTGTTATTGTTGGACCTTCTAAATAACCACCGTCCGTGGCGAATTCAGCACTTTCCTGTTGACCAGGAACCGCGTGTGAGAGTGGAAACCATAGCTTCTCTCCTGCACTAGTGCAGCCAGAGAACAAAGGCGACGACGATTCCTGCGGTTCTACCATCTCCACTTTGCTTAATTGCTGTAAACGGAACACCTGCGACGGTGATGATGGGAGCGGCTACTCCAGCACAGCTTCTTCTCGGCGGTGCTGTGTCTGTATCAGGACACCTAATTATGTACCGGTCCAAGCCTCTAGAATTCGCCAACTTCAAATTCAATAAGCACATGTACTGGTGAGGTACAATTCTTGTCTCTGCCAAGTCGGTTTAATTGCTTTATGCGTAAACAAAATTGGATCTTTTTTCTTGGCTGATTAAAATAGAAGTGCCCCTTTTTCTCGTTGGCGGTGGTGCTGATATATACACAACTTCAAAGATGATCAGCCGTCATTCAAACAGTGAACCCTCTTCCTCCAACGCTCCCCTCTATATGACTTTATTTGAAATATAAAAACACAACTTCCTATTTAGCATGAGTATTTGCCTGAATACTAAGTTACAGAGCTAAAGCTTTGGAAGTAAATTGCGGGTTTTGTTTTATCTGCGTATTTGTGATGGAGAGAGACGTCCCCGGATTTGTATTACGGATGAGCTTTTGGACTTCACATCTAATGCGTGGTTAAGCCCATAATTGAATAAGTTCAAAGGGGTATTATTGTGAATATTACCCCCGCACGCGTCATATATATTGAAATATAAGCATATCAAAAAATGTGTTAAAAGCCAAGAGGTATTAATTTAAAGCAAACTTTTGATGAGGCTTATTTTATTTGGATAATGTTCGTATACGGTCAGAGCACGTCTCTCGTCAGATGTCTAGCATACGCTCAGGGTGTACAGTAAGGTTCTATTAAACTGAATAAATAAAATTTAAATGAAAAACAGTGAATTTTGTTTCAGATCAAATGATTGGACAGGTGCCAAGTGAGAGGAAGAAGACTAAAGGCTGAGAGATGGAATGATTTCCTAATTAGAATACCGGAAGACTCCATAGTAACCTTAACCCAACGAGTTAGGCTGTTTCGACTTTAACGAACCCTTTTGGTTCATCTAAGTTTGAGAAATTGATTTTCAGTGACTGTCGATGTGGCAATATTAGATTTTTTAAGAGAAAGCCGAATGGCAATTACATGAAAATTGATAATGACAACTGACAAAGACAGATTTGGTGAAGGTGTTGTCAAATTGGACTTTGGTCAAGCCTACCATCAAACTTTGACTAATCAAGACCTTAATAATAAACAACCCACTATCGTTCGCCCCTCCAGCATCTTCCCCAATCTCTCGTCGGCAATGGTAGGGCCAGCCTCTAACCCAGTTTCACCTTGTACTTCCAAATGCCACGCATAACAAGCCCATCAAGCTTTTAAATTGGATCCTAAGTATAGTTGGGGTCGCCACTCACTATTGTGAATTTTTGAAGCACATATTATTTATTTTTAAATATTTAAAATATATTATATAATAACTAATATTTCTTATAATGAAATATTTTATATAATTTTTACATAAGGTAACAAATCGAAAATTTTTCCTATAAAATACTATAATATCACAAAGTAGGCTTTAATTCTTTTGTTTAATATTATGCTATAAAAAGCAATGATTTAAAAACTGCACGGCACAGTCCAGTTTAACTAGAATAAATACTAATCAGCCTCTTTTTCAATCCGATTTGTATTTATAACTTTTTTGAAAAATAATCAATCGTTAAGTGACAAACTAAATTTATTTAATCTCAATAACAAATTATATTTGTCAAAATTTAAGTATTTTATTTATCTTCTTATATTCTAATTGAAAATTTTAAAATTACTATTGGTAAAATTAATTATTATTCTTATCATGATTTTTTTAATAAATTAAATTATCAATTAGTATATATAAGTAAATTTGTTTAAAATAGTTTAAGAATGTGTTAAAAAAAAATATTTAAACTATAAGGAGTATATTTAAAGGACATTAAAAAAGAAATTAGACTAAAATTAGAGTTGTTCCTACTGACCTTTTATAAACAGTTTTCAACTTTTATGAGTCTTTAAATAAATTTATATATTTAATCTTATTTTAAAGTATTAGATTTATTATTAGTTTATTATATATTAATAAGCATTATTAGTCTGTTTTTATTTCAATAAAGTATTTTAATTTATTCTACATTTTACTTATTCTTATAATTTTTATTCTTATTTATTATATATTGATTTTATAGTTTACATTGGTTGAACTTCTAAACCTTAAATCTTTTCTTTGACCGGTTTAATATCCGGTCTAATTTTTAAAACATTGATAAAAAGTGAAATTATGCAAAACTATGAACCAAATAAATGGATTAAGAAAGAACTATCCATTGGATTAAAAAAAACTAAGTGATGTTATTAAAATTTAGATGAAATCTAACTCCCAACTAAGCAGAAATTTTAATTTTGTTAATGTTATATTAATTAATTTATGACCAAATTTCTTTCAGTTTTTTCTTTAGTGGCTTCAAATTGATAATGATGAACTCCGTATCATAACATAATTAGGAATCCCAAATTTTCAAATCGATAATGATGAACTCATTTTCAAAACATAATTAGGAGTCCCAATTTTTTAAATCAATTTCACTGTTAAACTTCTCCGTTCTGTTGAAAAAGTGTATGGTTCTAGCGTATTATCTTGGAATTAAATTATGAACGTGATAAACACTTACCTTTTGATATTCACATGCAAAGTCTGCATATGGACATAAAATGGTCCATACAATCATCATTGATATAAAGCCTGATGAGCACGTGAAACGGATCATGAATGATATTAGTGTTGGTATTAAATTCATCCGAAGCCAGTCAACCTATTGTCTGGTTTTCACTTCATCTCATGCTTTTGAATTTGCGGTTCAAAACACTTCTTAGTATTCTGAGTTATTGCTTGTTCTTAAACAGCTGTACAGATGAGGCTAGCTGCTAACAAGAAAGTAGAAGCTGAGAAGATTATCCAGATCAAGAGATCAAACAGCGAGCCTGAGACCAAATATCTTGCCGGAGTAGGCATTGTCTGTGAACGACAAACGATTATAGATGGTCTCAGAGACATTTTCCTTGGTTTTTTTTTTAATCAAAGTTTCAGGGCAAGCGACGAGGATATCTCTGAAGGTAAATATTTTGATAATCAAATTAGGATCATTGTTACGGGATACGTTCCGCTCCGGACAGATGAATCCGGAACAGAACCCGCAACCACAGTATCGGCCTAAAATACCGGCCGGTATCGGTAGTTTTCGGTCAGTATCGGCCGGTACCGACAGTACTGGAAAATTTTAGGCCGGTACCGTAAAGTTGAAAAGTGCAGGGACTAAATTGCAAAATTTAACCTAAAATTTTAACCCCTGCCCCCCAAAACTCGGTCTCTCAACTCTCGCAACCGACCTCCTCTCTCTCTTATCTCTCTGCCGCGCCACTCCTCGCCTCCGCCGCCGGTCGCCTCTGCTCTTCCCACCGTCGCCATCGGTCTCCTCCTCGTCGACGCTTGCCTCCTCAACGGTCGCTTCCTTCTCCGATTCTAGCTGGGTTTGCTTCGTCATTCGTCGGTTCCTCCACGCAGATCCGACGCCACCACCACCTTCTCCGGTCCTCACCGCCGTACCACAGCACCACGACACCGAAGAGAAGCCACCGGAGACGCAACCGAAGCCACCGAGACGGTTCGACCCCCTGACCCGTGACAAAACCTGAAGACTCGCCAAGAGACCCGAAGTCGGTTCTATAAATTTTGTTTTTGATTTCTAAATTTTCATGCCATTTGCTTGTTTGTTGTTGTGTTGGATTGGATTGTTGGATAGATATTGGATTGTTGGATTTTTGAAAATGTGAATTTCCAGTGGATTTGGTATTTTGGTTGGATCGGTGTTGTGAAAATGTTAGACAGTGTTGGATCGGTGCTGGTGGGTTTAGGAATTTTCATGGATGATGCATGGTGTTGGTTCATGGTTGGATTATGCACGGTAGTGTTGGTTGGAATTTTCCAAAATGTTGAATCTTAAATAAATGTCATTCACTCATTTGTATTGTTTACTTGTTTTGGTTTGCAATTTGGATTTGATTATATTAATGAAGTTGCAAATTATAAATTAAGGGCATAAATTTATAACATAATGAATTGTTAACGGTTTACCTAAGAAAAAATTGTAATTTAACTATTTAATTTTAAGGCACAAAATTAGAATATAATGAAAAATCCTTTTTA
>JANIJH010000003.1:44339832-44353281 GCA_024520975.1 Erythroxylum areolatum
CGCATATACAAATGATTCAATGTGGACTGTGTGAAAGGCGAAATGCCTTATATGTGTAAACTGATAATGCATGTGATATTTCTGATTATCCTATTGTGCGATTATCTGTGTACTGTTTGTATATGCATGAGTTGGGTGGACCATCGATGATGGTTTCTCACTGAGTTCTCAAACTCACCCAACATTGCAAATCTTTTTCAGGACAGTGATAGTAGGCTCCTAGTTCCAGAATTAGAGTTTTCTCTGCCTTGTAGATCGTTACGGCAAGAGAAGTTATGGCGCATAGGTGGGTCAGCTGGGACCTTTTTGGGGATGACCTAGTTAGGAGTTATTAGTTTCTTTTGAGTATTGTAAAGATAGTGATTTTAGACATAATTGTGTAATTATGGAATTGAAAAATGGAATGAAAAAGTAAATTTGGTTTCATCTTTAGTGATATTCATATTGATGCCTTGTGGATTATAGTTGGATTGCTCGGTAGTGCACCCTTATCGTGGGTTATGTGTCGAAACGACCTGCGAGTGTCCCAGTGTGTACCCTACGGTAAGGGGGCACTACATTCATACTCATAGAAGTCAACTCATCTTCCATAGTTGCCAACCATTGTGAACTACGAGAATAAGAAATGGCATCTTGAAAAAAAATAGGATCTCTAGTATTCAACTAAATTGATGCTCCTCTAATTAAATATAGTAGTCTTAGAATTTAGAAGACTCAGTGAATTTAGGAATCCTTTCAGATCTCCTAGGCAGAACTACAACCACATATTGTGAGTATCAATGCCAACCTGTTGAGGAATATTAACATCATTTCCTGGATCAACCACATCATCATAAATCGGAGGAGACTGAATTGCTTTAGGATGAAAAACAACACGTGTAGGAACAGCAACACGATCCTATTTGAAATCAATAACACGAGACTCATGTCTTTCATTATGTTCTCTGCCCCTTCAAAATATACAACCCGATCTGATTCAATCACTCTAGTAGTGTGATTGGGACAATAGAATCTTAAACATCTTGAGCCAGTACAATAACCAATAAAGTAACCTGAAATAGTTCTAGGATCAAGCTTCCTCAACTAAGGATTATAAGTCCTTACCTCAACCTTACAGCCCCAAACACGGAAATGTTTTAAACTGGGCTTCTTTCCTGATATAAGCTCAAAAGGAGTCTTTGGTATAGACTTACTAGGCACATGATTGAGAAAATAAATAGCGGTCCTCAAAGCATCTCCCCACAAGAACTCTGATAAGGTGGAGTGACTAAACATGCACCTAACTATCACCATGAGAGTACGATTTTGTCTCTTTACAATCCCATTTTGTTGAAGAGTGCCAGGCATGGTATATTATGCTTCAATTGCATAATCCTGCAAGTATCTAGTAAAATGGCTACGGTTTCTACTAGTTTCATCATACCGCCCATAATACTCACCACTTTTGTCAGATCTTACACATTTGATCTGCTTCCTAAGTTGCAATTCAATAACATTTTTCAGTGATTTAAAAGCAACTAAGGATTTAGATTTCTCATGCAACAATTTAATCCAACCATACTGAGAAAAATCATCAATAAAGGTGATGAAGTACCTATAGCCTCCCATGGTAATAGAAGTAATGGGTCCACAGATATCTGTGTGAATTATCTGTAATAATTCCTCCTTCCTAGTCATTTTCTCCTTTCTTACTTTAGCTATAAACTTCCTTTTTATGCAATTAACACAAGTGTCAAAATCAGAGAAGTCCAGATCATGTAAAATAGTTTCCTTAATCAACCTCTCCATTCTCTCCTTAGAGATATGTCCTAGTCGTTTATGCCACAACATAGAAGATTTTTCAGTAACTCTCCCACGTTTCATTCCAAGAACAACATTAACATCATCATGTGGTCGGTCAAAATAAGAAGAATTAACAATTAGAATAAACAATCCATCACACATAATTGCAAAACTAGCAACAGTAGAATCATATTACAAAACAACACCATTATTGATTGTATGGAAAATGTATCCACAATTGTGTAAAACAGAAAATGAAATCAAATTCCTTCTTATAAGAGGCACATAAATAGTATCTTTCAAAATCAAATCATGTCCACTACTCAACTTTAAAGAAACTACTCCTATGTGCTCAACATTAACATTAAGTCCATCTTCTAATTGCACCATCAACTCCCCTTTTATTTGGCCTCCACCTGCTTTTAAACTCCTGCAATGAGTTCGTTACATGAATAGTGGCACTAGTGTCTAACCACCATGAATTAGGAGAAACATCGATAAGATTTGATTCAAAACAGACAAAGAGTTGAGGTATACTTTTCTTTTTTGCCAACCAGTTCTGAAACTTAACACAATCACGCTGCCTATGCCCATGTTCATGAAAGAAGTTACAGTTTCCATTAAAAACAGGCTTGGGCTTAGCACCAGAACTCTCACTAAGCCCATAAGGTAATGTAGGTTTATCAATTCCCTTCTTCTTAAATTGAGGCTTACTTTGTTTGTTTTTATAAATTTTTTTCTTATCACCGCTCTTGTGAGAAGTGAGATGAATATTATGAGACTTTCCCTTCTTTATAGTATGCTCCTCTTGAATAAGAATGGAAATCAATTCATCAATGCTCCATTCATCTTTCTGAGCATGGTAAGTAGTCCTGAGAACATCAAACTCAGATGGAAGAGATTCAGACACCTGCCAAATTAGATAATCCTCTCCTAGCATAACTTTCATGGACTTCAACTTGTTATACCAGTTCACAAGCTTCATTACATGCTCACGAACACCACCCGCACCATCATATTTGGTCTTAGATAGAAAAGATAAGTAATTAAACTTTTCAGTCTTATCAAACTTCTGGAATTTTTCACCAACATCCTTGAGATAATTTTTGGCATTATTAGTTTCAGTGAGGCTCTCTTTAATAGTCTTCTCTATTGTGTACTTGATGGTCATCAAACAGACCTTGTTATAACGAGCCCACTTATCATATTTAGCTTTTTCTGTAGAGGAAGTCTTAGTAGTAGGTTGTGCAAGCTCATCCTTAAAGAGAGCAACATCAACAATAGAAACAGCCAAAAACAGACTCAAGCCATTCCTTATAATTAGTCCCATTCAACTTAACTGAAGAATTTAAAGCTGGAAATTGATATAATGTAGGGAGATTTATCAAATGTATAAATGTATAGTAAAATTGGGCAAACAACATAGCTGGGTTCTCATGAAATTGTAATCCTATCTAAGGGTCCTGAATTACAACATAGATCACCCAGAACATTAAATTATGCCCTAAAGCTAATATCGATAGGATACTAAAAACTTAAAGAAATAATTTAATGAATTAAACAAAGTATTAGTAGCCACATTGATAAAGACAAACCAATAGGGTAAATGCATCATTAACATGGTATCTAATGTATGCCCAATAACAACATCACAATAGCATATTGAAATAATTGGTCTCAAGAGAAAGTGAATAACAATACTCAATATAACATATCCCAAGATTGCCCCCATAAGTTTCAGTTAACACTATAATTACAAAATTAACCACATTAATCATATAATGTAACATTATATTGCATAACTATATTACCACTGAGAGTACATAAGACCCTACAAGCTCAAAAAATATCATAAACAAGTACAAAATTTTCAAGATAAAATTCAGAGAGTACATTATATTTTTATTAATATTAAAATATTGGATAAAATCAAAATAAAACTTTCTATTATTAAAAAATTTCAGAAAAATATCATAAATTTTAACTGGGAAAATGGAACAAATAGGCAAAATTTGGGACAAAACAGCCATGGGAGTAGGTCGCACACATCTACACGCACCACCACTGCGAGTGGGGAAAGGCCAGCCAGGTCAGGTTGCGTCTTCTTCACCCGAAATGTTAGAATTCGAGTCATTCAACCAGGTTTGCGACCTAATTCAAAAAAAGCCATAACTTGCTCAATTTTGATCCGTTTTCAACGAAATTAGTGTCATTAGATTCAAAATTTAATGATCTATCAAAGCCCTCAATCAATTTCACAAAAAAGCTTACTAAAAAATTTCGAAAACTTTGAAAAGAAACATTTTATGGTTTGGTTTTCAAGTTCTGAGTTTTAAAAATAGACAATAGAAAATTCAACAAACTTACCACACAATTTGACACCAAACCGAAACAAACCCATAATAACAAAACAAATTTCACAGAAAACAAATTAACAAAAAACAAGAAACCCCAACAAAAACAAAACTCAAATTCCATGAAAATCAACATCTAATCTCGAAATTACCCAAAATTAGTAGTCACAATTAGGGTTAATTATAACTCTGATACCAATTGAAGAATAATTTAAATGAAATTATTGATTAATGTCATGATTAATCAATACAATTAGACTAACCCTATGATTGGAACATGCTAGATTCAAGAATTGGATAGATAAATACTTGAAAACTAAGGAAACATTGAGTCCATTATTGTTTTCTGTTAAGCGAAGAAACAGAGATCCAAAGGATTGACTATTGCTATTCCAAACTTTTAAAAAAACACGTACAACTCTCAATGGGGCAACTGTTTTTAACGTTGGCTAGCAGTAGAGCCTCCTGTGCATTACAAATATGGGCCAAGCCTACCCATCACAGCAAGCCCATGAACACAGGTTCAATGACACATATGAGAAAAAGTACTAAGCCCAATTATTTTAACATCTAATTAATCAAGGTTTGTACAAAATTATGTTTATTGTTTATTATGCTAGTCCACAAAATTAATGACAAAATTCTCTCACATACACCATAAGCAGAACATAAAATTCACAATAAACACCTCAATATATCAATCAAATAAAGCACAAGAAGAAGGGTTTGAAAATAGAAAAGAAAAACAATACTAACACAGGTAAGGATGCTCCTTCAACAATGACGATCACAACATACGAGATGAGCACAAGAGAAGAGACGACGGTTATTAGACTGTGAATGAAGAGGAATATTGCCGGTTAACATGAAAATGAAGAGAGGTTTGTTTTTGTGTTAATAACCTAGTAGAAAATAACATCATTTGTTGTTAAGGTAAAGGATTTCATTTTCAATTAAGTCAGAAGATATATACTATTTCGTGATGATTAAAAAACCCATTGCCAAATGGTTTTTCATTGCCATTTAGATTCACCTTTGCCTAACATGATTATATATAATATATAAATTACATGTTACAGTATAAGATCTTTATATAATAATTACATAATTATTATTAAATAGAGTAATATATATTACATAAGTAAGATATGAGAAAATTTATATATAATGTAGTATTCAATAAATCATTATACTAGTTATGATTATTAGTATACATTTATATAACATTAAGATAATTACCATTTATGATAATAATAATGGCAATTTAGTTGAAAATAAATTACAATATAGTAGAAAATGGAAATCAATATTAAATACTAATAGAATTATTCATAAAAATTAATATTTTTTAAAAATGACTTTAACAACAATGTCATTTCAAAGTTTACTATATGATGTTAATGTGTGTTGATTGTAAAACTGTAAAAACAAAATTAGTGAACAAAATTGACATGTATACTTTTTATTAATTTTTTTCATATATGATGATTTCATAACTTTATGTGGTCTCACAAATTTTTTTTAATATCTATAATTTCTATCCTAATTTATTTTTTAATATTTTAAAAAATTAACAAAATTTAAAAATGTATTCAAAAGGTTTGGCGATAGTTTTTGAATTTGGTGTTCAAATGTTGGACATTTGGATAAGAATTGTGTATTTGTTGCCAAATGTTGTGGCTGCAAAAAAAAAATTAAGCTGAGATGGTGTTTATTGTTCAACCACAAGCGACGTAATCCCAACGTTTGGTTTATTAAACAGACCCCCGCCTCCTGAATTCTTTGGACCTCCTCGCTCCGGCACGAATTTTCTTCCCTTTGTCATCTTTTCATCCATTCATCTTCTTTTCTCTTATTGTCTTGGTTTTGTCTTCCATCGTCTCCCTACAATTGTACTCGAGCTAATAAATAGTTCTTGGATTTGTTCTGGGTTTTTTCTTCTTCTTTCATTTTGTTCGTTAAATGCTAGGTTGATCATCAGTTTTAGGGTGAGTTGTTGAGTTGTTTGCTTGTATTGAGACTATTAATGATTGAACGGTTGTTTGAATGTGTTAATGTTGGTAAAGAAAGAGAAAAGACGAAATATTTGTTGTTAGCTTGGGTTGAATTTTGGCTACTTATAAGGTGTTCGATGAAAGTCCTCTAATGTTTTAATTTTTCTGTTTTAAGTGGAAATGAATTACTAGTCCATGCATGGTTTGAACACAACTTGGGTTTTAAATTTTCAACTTCCAATAAGCTTGCATGCCACATCTCCAAATTTATATGATATCCAAAAATTATTTTGATAACAAAATATATATTTTTCAAAGTCAAAAGTCTAATTTAAACTATCTAATTATGATAATTTTGGGTTAATAATTATAGTTTGCACTAAGAATCATACACCTAAAAAAACTAATAGACCTATAATATTATTTTATAATTCAAATAGTTTAGAGGTTAGCAAACTCACCATATTGTTTATATATCCACATTAGATTCTAAAATTATGATAATGACATCAATACTTTTAGTTTTTTAAAGTCTAAAATTTTATTTCTTGTTAACCTACTAGCTAATTAAAGTTTTTAGAATCTAAACTTTTAATTTATTTTTCAAGTAAACTAATTCAAATCAATAGACATGAATACTAAAAAGCTTCAATATCTAAAACGATGATATTTGGTTAATTATAATAGTGTACTTGATAACGACTTTGAATATTTTTATCGTATATTGATATATGAAAATTAATAATGATGACATTTAATTTTAGTGTAGGTTTATAATAATTAAGACATCTTTAGTAAGTTTTTTATATGTAAACACTTTAAGTTGAAGATATTTTGAAACATCATATTCATTATATTCGTAATACCTAGAACTTATCTGAAATACGCATGATACAAAAGGAATATTAAAGAACTAAACCTTTGACAGACCCCTATCTTGTAATGACTAGTCGACCTGCCCGACACTCCACAATGGTTCTCTAGTCAATATCTAAGTTGGCTGGAAAGTTACCTTGAAGCTAAGTCTATTGCCCTGGTTAAGGCAAAGCTTCAATTCATAATAAAAAATGTAAATAGTGGAGTTTTGTTTTTTTAGTTTATTGAAAATTTCAATAGCGCAACGACTGTATTTTGACATCCCAAAAATCACATCAATTTCTCAACTCCAAATTCTAGACTTCAAATCCGCTCACATGCAGTCTCAAATAGTTACATCAATAAACTTTCAAACGCTAAAATAAAGTCATGCATTCCTTTTGAAATCCTTTATACAAATCCATTCTTTATACAAATGTACTTTCCAAAACATGTTCAAAGATATACAATAGTTCTAAAAAATACATACTAAGAAAAATAAAAATGCCTGCACAGCAGCACTTGACGAAGTTGACTACTCCCAAGGTGAAGTCCCTGCTACTGAAGCCCCTGAGCATGTACCTGGGAGGTTTTATTTAAAAAACAGAAAATAAAGGGTGAGCTAAACAAGGTCAGTGAGTGTTATTGGTTTCCAATAAAAACATTTATATAAATGTAAACCTCCATAAAAGAAAACAATTTCTTTTCTTTTCAAGTGATAACCAATGTTCTTACAAAACACATTCTTTTCATTTCATAAGATCAATGCATATGTAAAACAAAACATATATATTTTTCTGAGATCAAGTTCCACTTTTCTTGTAAAGTTTATAGTGATGGCAATCAACACTTTCATGAGTTTTTTTCTTAAACATAGCCTATCACTAATTTTCTTTGCCATATGGTACCCTTAGGTGTAAGGCCATGAAGCTGGTTCTGCATCACTCACCCGTACCTAGTTAACCTCTATATTCCAATTGTTATGAAGCTGGTTCTGCATCGCTTACCTATAACGATGCTAGCACTACATATAAATTAGTGGTTATGGAGCTGGTTCTGCATCGCTTACCTATAATAGTGCTAGCACAATATATACTCCACACATGTAGAGGGCGACTCACAGGACATATTGATAGACACAACACCACCCATGTTGGTAACAGACGCCCCCCAAAACACTGCCAGCATGTTAGGATGCACTCTGATTGATATAATCGTATGTATAAAGACCTAATGATGTACCATAAGCTAACCACAATTAATACATGAGTGCCTCATTTCAATAATAATTAAAAACATATTTAGAATCCATTTCTATGCCAATTTAAAGCATATGCAAATTTCAATTCAATGCCAATTCAAAGCATATGTACATCTCATTAGTTTCTAAGTGCATCAAAAACTCAATTCAATGCTAAATCATGTAAACCTCATAAAGATTAACTTTTAAATTCAAGTAGTAGCACCAATGGAAATATTCATAAACATACTTTTCATAGTAATGTAAAAACCATCTTAACAAATCAATTTAAATACACACTCATTGTTTGTCGTTTATTGTAAACCACCCTCATGTGTTCGGAGTCTAGGGTGAACAGAAAACTTTATTGTCTTACTCAGCAATGAGAGAGACCCCTAAAGGGTTCCTAAAACCTGCCAAGTACATCCATAACTTATCACCTTGTTTTACAAATTTTATGACAAAGGGCTTAGCTAAAATCTTAGCATTGAATAAGATTAAAATCATGTTTTCCTTTTATTCAACCAATAAACAACATCCATGATTTATATATGTTGTCTTCTTTCCATTTAAATAATGTACATAGTATATACATATTGTTTTCCTTATATTGAACCATTGAACTATGTACAACATACATGCTGCCATTGAATAACCATTAAGCCATATATATAGCATCTACATGCTGCCAATAAATAACGATTGAACAACATACGTAAGACATGGGTATACATGTTGTTTTCCTCTCCATTTAACAAATAAAACTTCAAAATTCACTTAAACACCATATTTTAACCATTCTAACTTAATAATTTGTTCAGAACACAATCTCACCTAATTTAGTTCACCATATCACAATCGTGCATATAGAATCATGGTTACGACCCATGTCCAGAATCTATGCCTCAACTTGTTCCTTGATTTTCACATATCAAACGTTCGAATTAGGTTTTGAAGTCTTCTAGATATTTGTTTCCCTATGTCTCTAGTTTTCATATCATCAAAAAGCATGTAATTTCAACTTCTAAATTATAAAACATATACCAAATATCACAAGATGCTTCAATATAGGGACAATATTAGGTTACCATAATCAATATCAATTTTCAATATCTTTCAACTAGAATTAGTCTATGTCTCTTCTATATATTTTTATGCTATGTCTTAGGTTTCATTTAGAGTTGGAATCACCCACTTTCAAGTTCTACAGACCAAGTTATGGCAAAAACACTAGGACTATTCAAGGAAACCAAGAATCCTAATACAAAATTTCACTAAACATAGTTAGGAAAATTTACCACTTTCTTCTAATCTTTTTTCTTATTTTGTTTTTCACTCATGGGTAATTCACTTTCACTCTCACAGTTATGACAAAAAGAATGAAGTAGTTGTCTTAAGTTTATTCCTTTAACACATGAAACATGTCATCTTCCATCACGAATCATCAATCCACTATTCAGCATGTAAAAAGACCAATTTGCCCCTAATCACTATACAAAAGACCAAATTGTCCCTTAATGAATTTAATTAACCGACTAACTGAATTACAATTAGAAAATATTCTGCAACAGGCTTATCATCAAATTGACAATAAAATACTCTTATTAGGTTCAATACGTATTGATTGGATGGTTTTAAAAAATATTCGAATGGGGTTTAAAACATAAATATTGATTATTTTCCAAAAAGGGCATTTTAAGTTTTAAACTCCTAAATTCTCAAAGTCCATCCAATCGGAATTATTTTCAATCCATTTCAGTACCACTAGACTCTAAAACTTATTATGAATATTTTCAATTCTTTTCAGGGTCGAGTCCCCAAGAATCATTATTCACGTAAAAAATACTTTTCATTGAACATAAAAATTTACCTTCATTGAAAGTAAAGGTTTGGGGTTTCACAACCTTAAACTTTTAGGTTAAAGACATTGATAAAAACATAAGAAAAAAACTTATATATAAGCATAAGAAAAAAATTATATATATGATATTTTTAATGTTTGCAAAGGAAAAAGATAGAAAACTCACTTACATATTAAATTACATACCTTGAAAATCTCTATTTTCTTCTTTTAATCAAGAAAATTGTTACCCTTCTAATGCTTTAAATGTAAAACAACAAAAGGTAATTAAATTGTTAAGTTATATTCAATTTGTTGATTTATAACTTATATATGATCTAGAATTTCCCTACAAGCTTCATACTTAATAATGAGTGTCCCCAACCTAATTATTAAAATTCTACCAAATGGTGTTACCAATGTAGATCATATGTTATTGGCATTGTCAATGTTTAAGAACTCGAGCATAATATCATCATCCATGATATTTAGAAAAATAACGTAAAGGAATGCATAAAGATGACAGATATATGGCATCATAAAAGTTGCAATTGCATTTAATTACATAAGTACTATAAATCAATAATTAGACCAAACAATTAATAATTATGCTAAAACAACTATACTATAAATAATTATACTATAAATCAATTGGTGTGTGTTTGAGTTATGTTATGTGGAATATTGGTGCATGTTTGAGTTATGTTTCAATGGAATGTTAGTGTTTGAGTTATGTTTATACAGAATGTCCATGCTTGACTTATGTTTTTTTTTATACAAAATGATGATGTTTGACTTATATTTATACCGAATGCTCATGTTTAATTTATATTAATGCGGAATATTGATGTTTGACTTATGTTTATGCATAATGTTGATATTTTAGTTATAGATATTTAATATAATGACACCTAGTAGAAACAAGGGAAAGGTGGCAACTACTGAAATTGATCCAACCTCACAACAACTAGGTCAATCTGACCTTATCGAACAACAACCACCAAGTTTATCGACCAATGAAGCTAGTTAGCAATAATTAGACTTATGCTCAAATATATATTTAATCTTTACTAGACAAGTTTATCTTTAGGTTTGTTAATCTTTACCACCTATAATTAGACTTATGCTCAAATATATATTTACATGTTTAATGTCTTTTTTCTTATCATTATTTTTTTGTTATCAAGTTCCAATATTGACATAAGAAAAAGAGGTAGAGGTATCACTAAAGGTTCTAAGTTGCAATGCATGAATGTTGCAATGAACAACAAGTTGTTTGTGCATATTGACCCCAAGCAAGGTCGTCCTATTGAAAAGATCCAATCAGCAAAATTGTCCAGTGAATTAGGAGTCGTTGTCAGGAATGAATTGCCTTACCTTCAGCATGCCAAGCAGTTGAAGGAAGACAACATGCTACTGAATGCTTTGGACAAAGTTTCGGTAATTTTTCAATTTATTTAATTATATACAATTTTGTTTTACTTATTTAAAATTAATTTAACTTTTATATGTTGTTCACAGATGAAGATCAATATTATCGATATTAAGAACCTTGAAGTTTCAAACTGTGTGAGTTCACTGTTAAAATAAAGGGCAAATGATTATTGATATCGACTCCATAAATACTATAATTCTTTTCCTTCGGATGATGGGGCAAGAAGATATGTTCCTGAATGGATGACTATAGAAAATTGGAGTAAAATGTGTGATTATTAGGTCTCTGCCAAGGTTAAGGTTTGTCTTATTTCTCTTCACATTTGCTTTCATTAATTTTTTTACACAATTTAAGGACTATTTCTTTTCTATATTTAGGAAAAGTGTGAGAAAGCCAAGGTTAACACAGGAAAAAATGAAAACTCCTCATAATACCGACTCCAAATCATTTGTTATTGTACGGAAAGAATTTGTAAGTTCTTTGTTTATTATATTAGTAAATACAATATTATCTATTATATTTCATTTTTTCCATAAAAAGTCATAATCAATTACATGGAGAAAAGTGTGATAGGATCATACTGTACAAACTGACACGCTACAAGGAAGGTGAAGAATGGACATCTAAAGAAACACAGAATAATTATGTAAGTATAAAAATTTTAAATTTTAAGTTTATTTATTTATGAAATACTAACTAATAATATTTGAATTAAATCTTGATTTTGTGTTTTAAATTTTATAATAAGATGCAGGAGTTGTTGCAAAGATTATTGTCTGACAGAAATGAGTCAAATGTAGATGACATTTGCAAAGCTACATCAAAGGTACTAGCTATGACCTTAAGTTAATTGGTTCATCCTCATCATGACCAGAATATATAATGATGTTTAAAGAGGAGAACCAGTCACTTAAGGCTAAATTACAACATAATGAAGAAAAGTCAAATCGTATAGAAGAAAAGTTAGAGTGTACTGAAGAAAAAAAACAACATAATGAATAAAATTATATTGTATTGAACGAGAGTTGACTAAGCTTAAAAAGATGGTCAAACAAATACTTAGGCCAAAGTATGTAAGTAGTAGTGAAGTTAAGGAGGATTCTTAGTTTGTACATAAATTTTTTGGTTAAATTTTGTAATTAACATTTAATTACAATTTATTTTATATAAAATGCATCTAATTTTTAATTATTTTTATTTTTGTTTACTTAATTATAATTCAAACAATGTTACCAATAATAATTCAAATAATGTTAATTATAATTCAAACAATGTTACAAATAATAAGATGAATTAAGAATGTTATCGATAATTATAATTAAATGATAAATTGTTAATAAGAAAGTGTAGCAAAAAAATAAAAAATTCGTCACCAAAACTTTTTAACTACAATTACAAAATTGTCACTAAAACTTTGTAGCTATATTCCATAAAACGTCACCAATAACCTTTACCTACATTCTAGAAAATGTAGCTAAATATATTTTGCTACCAAAAATAAATCGTCACTAAACTACCTATGCCTACGTTAACAAACGTAATTACATTTAGCCACAAAAAAGAAACGTCACAATACGCCATTTGCAATAATTTTCTTCTTCTCGCCTATCACTTTTTGCGACAGATCCATTATCGGAGAAAATATATTGTGCAACGATTTTATGAAAACATCGCAAATACTTATTTGCTACCGAGATTCCACTACAAGAAAAGCTCTTTCGCGACGTTTTTAGGCCATAAAACATCGCAAAAGAGAATTTGTGATGTTTAAAAAAACGTCACTAAAAATGTCGTGAAATATAGTGTAGGCAAAAGGTATCCGCAACGTTTTATGAAAAACGTCGCGAAAAATGCCAACATTCCGCGACGTTTTATAAAACGTCACTAAAGGCCTAGACAATCTACGATGTTTTCAAAAAACGTAGCGGATTGTTAGAGTTTCTGCGCCG
>JANIJH010000003.1:44387236-44401650 GCA_024520975.1 Erythroxylum areolatum
AGCCTCTTCAGGCTCTCAGCTATTCTTCTTTCTTACAGAAAGATATTGCAAGCTTTGTTACAGAAAATATAGCTCTCATGTTTCAAATACAGTGTTTAGCTTTTGAATATCACTAAGAAGAAAAATCAGTAACTTTTTTTTTTAGTCTTCGACTTCAACTGCTTCTTGATAACTGCTTCTTTCTTCTTGATTCTTGATCTTTAAAGAAACGGTTAATCAGTTGGGTTCTGTAACTAACTCAAACTGATTTGATTCTTTGTCTATGACTCTTTCGTCTCATTTTCGCTTCGCTTCCGTCTCATATTACTTTTGTCTCATTTTGCATTGCTTCCGTCTCATTTTTGCTTCCGTCTCATTTTTCTTCGCTTCCGTCTCATATTGCTTTCGCTTCCGTCTCATTTTTGCTTCCATCTAATTTGCTTCGCTTCCATCTCATTTTGCTTCGCTTCCGTCACATTTTTGCTTCCGTCTCATATTGCTTTCACTTCAGTCTCATTTTTGCTTCTTCATTATTTGGTTTTCAACAAAATTAATCGTAAAGTCATTTTGACTTAACAAATGAGCACTTCAAAATTTCATTCATACATCACATTCATCGGACCTCTTATTCAGAAACCAACACAATCAATCACATTCATATAGTCATTCAGTAGTCAATCAATACAAAAATTCAAACAAAACAAACAATAAAGTGAGACCATCTAGGTCTATTTACAGTACGGTCCAGTTTAGCATTTGCTTCCAATTTAAAAAAGCAAAATTTAAACTGGAACGTACTGTGAATAGACCTAGATGGTGTCACTTCTGAATGTTAACGTTTATCCTGCACATTACAATTATGCAATACACACGTTTCACACACATTAATAACTTTGCACAGTTATAAGCATTCATTTATGCATACGTGTGTATATGGACTATGTACAATACATGTTCATAAAAATCCTGGGTATATTATCAAATCTCATAATTCAATCACTTATTGTTTCTTTTCTTGCCTTCCTACTTTTATTATCAATTTCCCATTCATTTAAACTAGATACACTCTACTCCTCTTCTTTGAATCACAACTTTAATCAGATGAACCACTCCATCTCCATTTTACACATGTCTTTGGTACTTTAATACCAACAATTCACTCATTAATGTAATTCTAGCATTAAAAGACCAAACAATCTTCCAAATTCTCATTTAAGTCCCATATCACTTCCAAAGGTCCAGACCTCTGGGTTAATCTTCAGTGAACATTTTGATCAGTAAATGAAGTAATTTGGTAACACTTTCTACTAGAAAAGTGTTCCCTATTGTCTTAAGTTTCTAATGACATCATTTTATACTATTCCAACAGATTCCCTCACTTCTTCAATCAAACTTTTTCCAATCAATTCAAAATGTTGTCAATTTTTGTGGAGAGATAGAATAATGTGTTAGGAATCTATTGGTCCAAAATCACTTCATTTGGAGGTTGGATAACAAAGCGATGGCCTAAAGAATCAAACAAGGTTCTGCGCTCAATCATATTGAACCTGTTTCGGGAAAATTGGCATATCTTTCTCTATAGATATCGGATCAAAGTTATTTTTAGATTTTTTGAAAGAGGTCTTCAAGATATACAGCTTCTATGAAGGCCTTAAAGAAAGATTCTATCATATACAGGGTGAAAATTTGACCAGACGATATAAAATGAACAGTACACCAGATGATATGACGTCATCACTAGACGATATGATGTCACCAGATGAAGCGTCCTCACCAGACGATACGTCCTCACTAGATGATACGTCCTTACTAGATGAAACATCCTCACTAAACAATATGTTCTCATTAGATGAAGCATCCTGACTAGACGATACGTCCTTACTAGATGAAGCATCCTCACCAGACACGTCCTTACCAGACGAAGTGTCCTCACCAAATGATACGCCCTCACTAGATGATTCGTCCTTACTAGATGAAGCGTCCTCACTAAATGATATGTCCTTACCATACAAAGCGTCCTTAACAGATGAAGCGTCCTCATCAAATGATGCATCCTCATCAGACGATACATCCTTATCAGACGAAGCGTCCTCACCAGAAGAAGCGTCTTATACTCCTAAGCATCTCCACTTATGAGGACCATAACTTTTGACTTCGATATTCAAAAATTCCATACTATATATCGTTGGAAAGCTAGAAAGCTAAGCTACTACTTTCTAGAAGACAACTTTTTCTAATTTAGCCTAGATCAATATAGTTTAGTCAAGGAAGTTTGGATCAAACTTTTACCTCTCTTTATTTTTTCTTTGTTGCATTCTTAGCCAACTTCTCTATGCGTCTTTCTTCACTAAATTCAACACTTCAAATTTCATTTCTAGTTTTTTACTCCATTTTCATTCAACTAATTCACCACAAATTCACGGTACCCCTAGATATAAAATTTTATTCAAATTTCTCAAAATCATCAAAATCTAAATATCAGTTATTCATCTTCCTCACATTCTACATTTCACTATTCACTGCATTTCAACCTATTTGTACATTCTCTATTTTTCTTCTCAACTTTCATTTTAAACAATTTTTTCCTCATCTCCAAACATCATCATACAACTATTCCCCACTCTAATCTTATTCTTGTTCATCTTTAATAACTCTCAAAATATTCGTGTATATGCATATACATATATGCACATCCTCATTTCTGTTTTCTTCAAAAAGTTTGTACACCTAGTTATACATGTAATCTAAGATCTTTCAACTTCAAAAATCATTTTAGCACCATCTCACAAAATTTTTATCATCAAGCCTGAAAAATCAGCACATGTTGAATACTCTGGTTTTTCACTCACATTTTCAGCACATATACATTTTCATTTTATAACTTCAATGTATAACTAACATGATGCATGCTTCATCTTATGTAATAATGAAAAACCATAAAAATGCTTACTTGTCTAAAGCTCCAAAACCTTCGAGATCATGTAACCATAGCTTTCTCATAATACCCGATCATCAACAGTCAAGAGTTGTAGGATTACGTATTTCAGTTATAGTGAAGAAGATTAATAAAAAGAGATGGTGAGTGAAAAGTGAGAGCAAACTTTCTTTGTGAGGGTGAGAGAGCTTTCTGAAAGAATGAAGCTTCCTGAGGATGAAGGAAAATCTCTAAGAAGATATTTTTAAGACAGGAACAAACAGTAGATGGATCTCTTAAGTTTAAGAGAACCAGTGTTTATGAATTGGACGTTTGTTCATTTTTTTAAGACCTTGGCTAGTTCCTAACTAGCTAGTTCTTATTGAACTAGTTCCCAAACTTTCATCCTTTCATTATAATTATCTCAGATTTGTCTCTAATTTTCACAACCATTATCTCAAATTCTAAAGTTGACTCCCAAAATTTTCTTCAATATCATTACACTCATTTCTATTTTTCACACATCAATTTACTTGCCAAGTGGCACTTTTCCTAGTCCAATAATAATTAAAAAAATATCTAGAATTATTCCTATTACAATAATATCCCACAATTTTTGGACATTATTCCAATAATTTACCAAAATTAAAAAATTAACAATTAAACTTACCAATTAAATTTCTAATACAATAGATTCACAATTCTCAATAATATCACATTACAATTCAATTATACCCAGAATTTCAATAAGTGTATGTACAACCATTTTCATATGTAACGATTCAATATTCAAGTGTATGAGTATATCACATAATACATGAGCACGAAACACATTTTTAATCACTCAGTAAATCTCTCACATTTACAATTTTAACCTTAACATGGGTAATGGGATGTTACAACTCTCCCCACCTTAAAAGAAATTCCGTTCTCGAAATTCATATCTGTTTGTTCAGTAAGGCAAGGGAAATTGTCTTTTTCTTCATATGCTACTCCGTTTCCCATATAACTTCACTACTCGAATACTTTCTTCCAAACGACCACAGTTGATAGACTCAAAGGGTCTCTCAGTCACTTATTTAGATATCACATGATCTTAACTATTTCATCAATATATTTCATATTATTCACAATTTTTTTTCACTTCGTAAGCTGTCAATATATCTCTGTCAATCATATCATTATTTCTAAGCATACTCACGTATCACACATTATAATTCTGAGACATCTTTATTGAGAATACAACTTATAAGTTATTGGTCCTGTGCTCTCAATAACTTCATATAGACCAATACAATTCAAGCTTAGTTTATCCTTTTCTTCCTAACCTGTTTACACCTTTATCTCTATCTAAGTAAACCTTGGCAAGGAGATACTCTTCGAAGTATTTCATCTTTCGCTTGATATTACATAGCTCTTTAGTGGTATTACAATTAACTTTTATGTCTGTCTCACTATATTCCATAACCTCGCTGTTGATCCACTTAACTCATTCATCATTATCTTGAATCACTTCACTACTATTACAGATTCATTTCACTCATCAATAGTATCTCGAATCAATTTTGGCATTCTACCATTTTAGGCCCTCTTCATTTCAATGTAAGGGTGAATGACCCCCTTTCTGTCATACAATGCCCCATACAGTATTCTAATGATGTCACAATGCCTGTAGTCAATTTGAACTATACATTAATCTCATATTCCTATGAACTCCAAAATATAAGCTTTACGCATATCCCCAACAGTTAGGACTGTTAGTAATTCAACATTTAATCACTTGTTTCTACATCCTTAGCAGCTAGATACTAATTTGACGTATTCCTACTGGGATGTATAGCTTAGGTTGTTACTCACGCTCTTTCTAACCATATCCTTGGTCAATCCTCTTTATCGGGTACACACCCTTTTCATTTGAATCACAAAGTAACATTTTTCCTATTCGGACTCTAAATTCGTATTCATTTTCAATTCCTCAATAAGATTCACAATTCTGGATCCTAAAATTTTTTTTTGGGCTTTGTTAATTCTTTTCCAGTAGGACTGATCTTAAATTCAGTAGCTAATAATAGTTGATCTTCCTAACATTCAACTCAACATTTGGTGCTCTTTATTGCACTAGGTTTGGTAACCTCAATATCTAAATTTGTGATATACTATTATGGAATTTTCTGTTCAATACCACATATTACAACACTAGATTTATTGAGAAATACTCATTTACGTAATCCAAATCTTCAAGTAACTCTATTCATTGTCCCAGCCTTACTTTCTGTTCTTTCAAACTCCATAATGACCTCAAACTTTAATAATCTCCATAAATTTCGGAATGTTTCTGTATATATATATATCCATACATATGAAATCACTTTATTAAGCTGCATTGGATTTTATCCTAATCTCTTATACAAGCATCATTGTATCCTATAAAATCTCCAAATTCAGATGATATAATATCAATGTTATAATTCCTCAAAATTCCCTTTACATTAATCACTAATTGATATAGCTTTGCATGGAACACTTTAATCTTCAATATCGTAATATTGTCAGGGGCATTGTTAACTCCAACAGAGATAACCCAAAACTCTTTCTACCCATGATTTGTTCCCGTAAATCTTTAAGTAGAATTCCTCAATGAGGTAGTATTCTCTTCTAATATTTTCAGTTTCCCAATTGACTTCTTTTCTCGAATGATTTTCTCAATTCATTTGATTTTCCTTGATTTTCACATGGATTCATTTTAATGCCTACTCATTCATACTAGTTTCTCTACACATTTCAATCTATTTGAACCCTTCACTTCCTATGTTGGTAACACATTTATTAGATATAATTTGTATCTCCCAGATATATTTACACAGACTATAGCACGGGCCTAAGTTCTCCTCACATTAGCAATAATGTTACCTCGAATTTAAAATCTACTCACATAGTTAGATACTTTACATCAAACAAAATGCATACAGTCTCAGTAGCATATTCTATCTCCAATATTCACTTTTGATTCATTATATATATTTGTTTTTGATTTATTCATTCACTGATCATTCTTAATTTGAATCATCTGATCAACTCAACCTAATTCAAGGAAATTTCTTCTTTAAAAGAAGATTTCTTGCTACAATCATTGATAATGTTCATGAAATCCTTATCAATCAACTAGTTCCATGATTACTTATCAGTCATTCTTAGTACCTTAAGAAGATCAATTTCAACTATTCATAATATCTCAATAAGATCAATTTATGCCATAACTTACATGATCGAAACATTCCTTGTAATAAGGCTTTGTGAGGCACTAAACAATTTCATTTTCTCTAATATCTTGGGCATATATCACCAAAATCATTACATCATATATAGAGATGTATTTATGACAATTCACCAATTAGTAGCTTATGCTAAGGATATTTTAATCTCATTTAATTCTAGATAACTCTTCTCTTTTTATGTCAGTCCTCGATCATGGAGATTATGCCATGATTGAGTCCTTTTTCTTTTTCCTCGAATTCATCATATATATAGTAACATCATTAACAATCTCAATTCATTCCCAAGTGGTCACTATAGCATTTTCATGTCTTACTTTAACTCGTCTTAGACTTTGAACTATAGGAATTATGACCGACCAATATTCAAATAGTCATAGATTGCTTCTTATATTTCCTCCACACATATACATATATGCTCAATATTCTCACTTGTCATGGTGATCCCCTTATCAGATGTGCACTCACAATGGCAAATCAGCTTAACCTTAACCATTTTTTCATATATCGATATCATCATCTCCCTTCCAATTACCATATATCATTGTACATACATGTGTTCGCAATCAATTCAGAATCATAGATACCTAGTCATCCTAAAATTCTGATCTCGATTTCACAGACATATTCTTATGCTAAATCATAACTCTTATCACTTTTAACCGAAATTTATTTCAAGTACATGTTTGACCTCTCTAGGACAGAAAATTTCATTTTCTTTTAACTCAGCTTATACACTTTAGGTCTCATCATTCATATTGATATCACTTCTTTCCTTAATCGGTCCATGATAATGTATTCACATTTATATCACATTTGAGGATATATTACCACAGTACAATATGGATATCATGTTCAGTGATACAACCACATATACAAATGTAGTGGACTTTTATCTATCATACAAAACCAAATACTATTTCTCATTTCTAATTGCCCATAAACCTTCATTGGCTCACATTATGATAGATCATCATTCTTCCCAGTGCTTCTAACAGCTCAAATTCTTAAGGAATGCTCATGCATGTGACTCATATAAATGTGACTCAGACTAGGGGATCAGTTCCCACTATCTACTGTGACATGACAAGAATGCATGTACCTTAACACCTATTTCAGAAAATGCCCATATAAGATAGTAATTCTGGGCTCTGATACTAACTAAATGTAGCACTCCACTCCCGCAAGACAACATCCTGAGTGATATCTAGGTACATACCCCACGAGGGTGACATGCTAACACAGTCAGTTAGTAAATTTTCCTTACAAATATTTTTTGTTTGGTACGATAGCATGTGGAAATCAATTATCAAATTGGGCCCACTTTTTTCATAAACAATTTCATTCAAGAGTGTTATTACACTCATCAATCAAACTTATTTACAACATTTCCAAATTGGAAAGTTATTACGTACAGAAGCATATTCAAATACACATTATACAAATGTAACAAAATAGAGAGATAAGAAAGTATAAATGCAGACGCCAACTGATCCCGACCTCTACCTCTTACTTGAATGCAGTAGGTATACTCCCATTTGTCTAACAGGTACTCTTCTAAGCCTGAAAAATAATTGCAAATTTTAGGTGAGTTTTGCGAACTCGGTGAGTGACCATCATCGATAGCTCACCCTGTAACATAACACATAATTCACATTCACAACATTTCACATGCCACAATTAATGCATTTTAATCATTCATATTGTACGTATGCAGTGCATATGAGACCCACTTTTTATTTGTTACTTTGATGTGACCGAGTGCCTAAACTGTCCCGTATCCATTGCATACCGGGCTCATTAAATGTTGAGCCTGAGGCTCTGAATCACTTCCTGAGATCAAGGCTCTTTTCACACTTTAAGCTTTAAACTTTGAATCACTTTCTGAGCTCGAGGCTCTTTTCACACTTTGAGCTTTAAGCTCTAGTCGGTGGCTACTCTAATCACAACTCCCTTAATCTGATCATATATTCATGTATGGAATGCATCTCGCTTTTTTAGTCAATCATATTAATGAAGCACATAGTTCGTCACATTCACATTCAACGAGCACTTCAATATTTCATTCATACATCTCATTTTTCGGACCTCTTGTCTAGAAACCAACACAACCAATCACATTCATATAGTCATTAAGTAGTCAATCAATACAAAAATTCAAAACAGAACAAACAATGAAGTGAGACCATCTAGGTCTATTCACAGTACGCTCCAGTTTAGCATTTGCTTCCAATTCTGGAAACGTCTGCACATCACAATTATGCAATACGCACGTTGCACACACATTAATAACTTTGCACAATTATAAGCATTCATTTATGCATACGTGTGGATATGGACTATGTACAATGCATGTTCATGATAATCTCGGGTATATTATCAAATCTCATAATTCAATCACTTATCACTTCTTTTCTTGCCTTCCTGTTTTTATCATCAATTTCCCATTTATTTAAACTAGATACACTCTACTTCTCTTCTTTGAATCACAACTTTAATCAGATGAACCACTCCATCTCCATTTTACATATGTCTTTGGTACTTTAATACCAACAATTCACTCATTAATGTAATTCTAGCGTTAAAAGACCAAACAATCATCCAAATTCTCATTTAACTCTTATATCACTTCCAAAGGTCCAGACCTTTGGGTTAATCTTCTATGATCATTCTGATCAGTAAATGAAGTAATTTGGTAACACTTTCTATTAGAAAAGTGTTCCCTACTGTCTTAAGTTTCTAATGACACCAGTTCATACTGTTCCAACAGATTCCCTCACTTCCTTCAATCAAACTTTTTCTAATCAATTCGGAATACTACCAATTTTTGTGGAGAGATAGAATAATGTGTTATGAATCTATTAGTATAAGAATCACTTTATTTGGAGGTTGGATAAAAAAGTTATGGCTGAAAGAATCAAACAAGGTTTTGTCCTTAATCCTATTGAACCTGTTTCGGGACAATTTCCATATCTTTCTTTATATATATCGGATCGATGTCATTCTTAGATATTTTCAAAGAGGCCTTTAAGATCTACAAATTTTATGAAGACCTTAAAGAAAGATTTTGTCCTATACAGGGTCAAAATTTGACCAGATGATGCAAAATGAACAGTGCACCAGATGATATGACATCATCACCAGACGATATCACTTCACCAGACGAAGCGTTCTCACCAGACGATACGTATTTACCAGACGAAGTATCCCCACTAGACGGTACGTCCTCACTAGATGATAGGTTCCTACCAGATGAAGCGTCCTCACTAGACAAAGCGTCCTATACTCCTGAGCATCTCCACTTAGAAAGACTATAACTTTTGACTCCGATATCCAAAAATTCCATACTATATACTGTTGGAAACTAGAAAGCTGAGCTACAACTTTCTAGAAGACAACTTTGTCTAATTCAGCCTAGATCAATGTAGTTTAGTCAAGGAAGTTTGGATCAAACTTTTTCCTCTCTTTATCTTTTCTTTGTTGCATTCACAACCAACTTCTCTATGTGTCTTTCTTCACTAAATTCAACACTTGAATTTTCATTTCTAGTTTTTCCACTCCATTTTCATTCAACTAATTCACCACAAATTCACAGTACCCCTAGATATGAAATTTTACTCAAATTTCTCAAAATCATCAAAATCTAAATATTAGTTATTCATCTTCCTCACGTTCTGCATTTCACTATTCTCTGCATTTCAACCTATTTGTACGTTCTCTATTTTTCTTCTCAACTTTCATTTTAAACATTTTTCCCTCATCTCCAGACATCATCATACAACTATTCTCCACTCTAATCTTATTCTCGTTCATCTTTAATAACTCTCAATATTCACGTATATGCATATACGTATATGCACAGTGAAAACAGAGTCCTCATTTCTGTTTTCTTCAAAAAGTTTCTACACCTAGTTATACATGTTTTCTAAGATCTTTCAATTTCAAAAATCATTTTAGCACTATCTCACAACATTTTTATCAGCAAGCCTGAAAAATCAGCACATGTTGAATACTTTAGTTTTTCACTCACGTTTTCAGCACATATACATTTTTATTTTATAACTTCAACGTATAACTAACGTGATGCATTCTTCATCTTATGTAATAATGAAAAACCATAAAAATGCTTGTATAAAGCTCCAAAACCTTCGAGATCATGTAAACCATAACTTTCCCATAATACCCGATCATCAACAGTTAAGAGTTGTAGGATTACGTATTTCAGTTATAGTGAAGAAGATAAAAGAAATGAGATGGTGAGTAAAAAGTGAGAGAAAACTTTCTTTGTGAGGGTGAGAGATCTTTCTGAAAGAATGAAGCTTCCTGAGGATGAAGGAAAATCTCGAAGAAGATATTTTTAAGATAGGAACAAACAGTAGATGGATCTCTCAAGTTTAAGAGAACCAGTGTTTAAGAATTGGATGTTTGTCCATTTCTTTAAGACCTTGGCTAGTTCTTAACTAACTAGTTCTTATTGAACTAGTTTCCAAACTTTCATCCTTTCATTACAATTATCTCCAATTTATCTCTAATTTTCACAACCATTATCTCAAATTCTAAAGTTGACTCCCAAAATTTTCTTCAATATCATTACACTCATTTCTATTTTCCACACATCAATTTACTTGCCAAGTGACACTTTTCCTAGTCCAATAATAATTAAAAAATTTCTGGAATTATTCCTATTACAATAATATCCCACAAATTTTGGATTTTATTCCAATAATTTACCAAAATTCAAAAATTAACAATTACACTTACCAATTAAATTTCCAATACAATAGATTTATAATTCTCAACAATATCACATTACAATTCAATTATACCCGGAATGTCAATGAGTGCATGTACAATCATTTTCATACGCAACGATTCAATATTCATGTGCATGAGCATATCACATAATGCATGAGCATGAAACACTTTTCTAATCTCTCAGTAAATCTCCCACATTTACAATTTTAACCTTAACATGGGTAACGGGATGTTGCAATGTAGCTGTCAATTAAAACATGTTACAAGTGATATCAAAATGCACATCCTAATGTGTTAACTTTTAGTCAATTCACAAGGTTATCCATGCAGTCAATTACCAAAAGAAATAACACAAGAATCCAAACATTAAGTACTGCAACAAACTACACCTAGTAAGACCTTACCTGTGGTTAATGAATCTTGAAACATTTCCATATTTTGTTGCATCAATAACATAATAGGCCTGTTGGAAAAAAAGAATAAAAATACAGAAGGAAGGCAAGGATTTTAGTAGTTTAACTCATGTAATGTTCGATTGCAAAATGAAAGCAAGGCTATGCCTACTTAAATAGGCTTACAAATAAACTAAAGTCAACAAAAAATAAGCAACCATCTAAGAAAGTGGCTAAACATTATCCCATGTAATCCTCCACTAATAGCTAGAGAATACCAACATGGTAATTTGACTACTTACTCTACTAACATCCTAATGCTAGAAAAAAAAACTAAGAAAATAATTTTATTTATTTATTTTAAAGCACTTGCTAACACTTCCCCTTGCTTCAAAATTTCATGGATGGAGCACTTCTCTCCTAATGCAATGCACTTCTCATAGTCATCTTCAAATTTGTTAATGCATATTATCATCAACTTACTGATATTGGAGCACATCTATTCATGGTGTACTTCTCACTAACAACTCTAAAAAAGAGTTTCTTCTTCTGCTACTTGTGCCATGTTTATTTCTTCTTCATTTTGAATTCTAAAATCTTTTTGTAAATGCCCAAACCTCTTGCACTTGAAGCACTATGATTTTCCTTTGTGTTAACAATCCTTCTCTTTATGGTCGGGCTTCTTACAATTTGTACATTGGAGAATTTTAATTTTACCCTTTGAAGAGGAACTCTTGACCATGTATGCTCCTTCGACCTTATCACCATTTTCTCCATCCTTTATTATTCTTCTTTGGTCCATAACTTGAAGAGAGTTTAGTAACTCTGCAAAGGTTATATTTGATAGATCTTTAGTAACTTCAAGTGATGAAATTTTTGATTCGTACTTTTCAAGAAGCATCACAAAAAGCTTGTATATAACCCTTTGAGTAGGAAATTCTACACCAAGTAACTTGATTTGATTGATAATGGACATAAGTTTGCCTCCATGTTCCTTGATACCTTCAGAATTCTTTATTTTTGACATCTCAAATTCCCTTTTGAGATTCAAATTTTGCATCATCTTAATTTAAGTGTTATCCTCAAATTCTTCTTTTAGTTTCTCTTATGCTTCTTTAAGAGATTCACTTGCCATTATACTTGTGAAAATTCCTTTCGTCACGGCCAAATGGAGGTAAGATAAAGCGTTTGGTTTCTTTTCACTTTCTTCATCATTCGTCTTGATTTAGCTTAGGGTTGGATTTTCTGGAAGAGGCATAGGATAAAACTCACTTTCAATAACCTCCCATAAACTAACAGCTTGCAAATAGTACTTTATTTTGATAGCCCAAGAGTGGAAATTTTCTCCATTGAAAATAGGAATTAGAATAGAGAAATTGTTTGAAGTCATTGCTAGGGTTGAACACTTATAGTTTTTAAAAAATATTTTGCTAGTCAATCCTCACAAACCCAAGAATAATTGGAGCTTTGGTACCAATTTGTTGGAAAAAAAGAATAAAAATTGAGAAAGAAGGTAAGGAGTTTAGTAGTTTAACTCATGTAATTTAGTAGTTTAACTCATGTAATGCTCCATTGCAAAATGAAAGCAAGACTATGCCTACTTAAATAGGCTTACAAACAAACTAAACTCAGCAAAAAAAAGCAACCATCTAAGAAAGTAGGTAAACATTATCCCACGTAATCATCTACTAACACCTAGAGAATACCAATAAAACATCACATGATAATTTGACCACTTACTCCATTAACATCCTAATGCTAGAAAATAAAAATAAGAAAATAAGAAAATAAATTATTTTAATTATTTTAAAGCACTTGCTAACGAGGTATGTCCTTCAATCAAAACCTTTACTAATGTCATTAATATTAGCATCAACCATAGCTGAAATATCAGTATCAAGATATGCATAAAAAGTGGAGGTTGAAAAGCCTTGTGTCTCTCAAAACCTGTACCTTGTCACGACAATTTTCTGACCCCTGCTCCTCCAAAACCTCTCCAATGTACTCATGCATAAATGTGCAACATAAGATAGTTTCACCTACTTTGACTGCCCAATCCTGACATGAACAAGTAGAGAAGTCTTATAAGGTAAAATAAAGAATTAAAAGTTGTGAAATTATCACCTTATTTTTTGTCTTGAAAACTTCCAATTTTGCTCATGTGCCATTTTGCAAGACCCTGTTAGGGTAATTTTTATTGCAGATGCACATATATTGCACTCATAAACAAAGTAACCACTTATGCATTTTCAAGAAATCTAAAAAAATTTGTTCTCAACAATAATATGCATATATACACATACTGGGAGAGAGGGAGGAAAGGGGAAGGAAACAGACAACGAAAACAAACTCATATGCCTCTTAAATGATTTTGTCTTAGAAATGATATTGTAGCTAGAAATGTAAATGCTGATCATTAGGCTGTCTACCAAAGAGAAGGGTGTAGGAAGGAGTTAACTGTCAGAAATTTAAAAGGTTCAATTGTTATGCAAACATAGGTGTCATCGATAGATGTATGTCTCTTCCTTTAAATTGATTTTGATGCACCGTATACAATTTGTTGCCCTGCAATTGATCGTAGAGGCTGAAACTATCAATTAAAGGTAAGGTTGCGTATGTTTTGATCTCTCTAAATCTTGCACTTTAACAGGAATTCTATTGGGTTATTGTTGTTATTATTTGACTGTAAAAGGGGGTAAAATCATTACGTAAATAATAAAAAAAGTAAAAGGCCCAGGCTTTCAAAGATTAATATCAATTAAGAATTTGTAACCAAGCATAAAAACGTGGCAAAAAAAAGTAATAAAAAATAAAATACTACTATATATGCAATTTTGAGGCCGTAAAGGTTTACATTACTTCTAAAATAATTTGCCTTTTATCATCATATATGAATCTTCCTTCTCCTATAACTGTCTTTTGTATGTATATAGTCACTTTCAAAGAGGTAGTGTAACATCCCATCGCCGATGGGAAGGATAAAATGGTAAAGTTGGATCAGATTGTGAACGTGTTTTATACATACATAAAATTGGCCTCTATATGGATATGATTGGTAAATTTGGAAAATGCACATGATTGTACTTGCACATGTGACAATTC
>JANIJH010000003.1:44417244-44436265 GCA_024520975.1 Erythroxylum areolatum
ATAACCCATATATAATTTCAAAATTATAACACATCACAATTAAGTTATTTACGGAATAATAATAATAATAATAATAATAATAATAATAATAATAATAATAATAATAATAATAATAAAATTATATACTAATAATAAGAATAAGAATAGAAATAGTAATAATACTAATAAATATTATAGTGGTATAATATTTATCCTTATTACCGTTAAGAATAAGCTTTTTTTAAGAATAAGCAAAAAAACTGTTTACAAAACAATATGTTATTGTCTAAGTAGGAAACGTCTAATATGGCTTTGCTAGCTTGGAAGCATATGGCGCCTGTGGGTGGGTCCCACAGGCACCTTTGGCATTTACGAAACGTTTGAAAATTTTCTAAAGGAAACGCCGCCGTTTTTATATTAGACAGAGTTAGACAGAATAAGGTTGGACAGACGATCCGAACTCTTTAAATAGGCAAGTCTTGCTCTTCAGTTTAATGTAATAAAATCAGTGTTCTTTATCTTCTTATTTCTCTTAATCTGCTACTGCAATAGTTCTCCACTTAAAATCTAACATTTAGTATCAGAGCCTCGCTGCTCCCATACCTTGGGCGTATCGACATGGCAAACAACAACACTGCAGTAAATATTGCCCAGCCTTCCATGCTCATTTTCAAAAGAGACAATTACGAATTTTGGAGCATCAAAATGAAAACACTATTCAAGTCACAAGAGCTGTGGGACTTGGTGGAAAATGGCTACAATGATAGGGACGAGGAGACCAGATTAAGAGAAAACAGGAAGAAAGATTCAAAGGTCTTGTTCTTCATTCAACAAGCAGTCCATAACTCAATTTTCTCTAAAATTGCAGCAGCCTCAATAGCAAAGGAGGCATGGACAACTTTGCAGCTAGCATATCATGGCTCATCCACAGTAGTAAGGGTTAAGTTGCAGACACTTAATCGTGAATTCCAAAATCTGCACATGAAGAATGGAGAATTAGTGCAGGATTTTTTTAACCAAAATTGAAGCAATTTTCAACCAAATGAGGTCCTATGGAGAAGAGATCTCAGAGAAGATAGTTGTGACAAAAGTGAGGTCCTATGGAGAAGAGATCTAAGAGAAGATAGTTGTGACAAAAGTTCTAAGGAGTTTACCTTCTAAATTTGATCATGTGGTTGCAGTTATTGAGGAGTCCAAAAATCTGTCCACTTATTCTTTTGATGAGCTTATGGGTTCCTTGCAATCTCATGAAGCTCAAATCAATCAACCAGAAGACAAGAATGAAGAAAAGGCATTTCAAGCAAAAGGAGAAGGCTCAAGGGAGCAAGAAAAAGTTGCAAGTCAAGGAAGAGGCTAGAGGAGGATTTCGAGGAAAGAATTCTAGCCATGGCAGAGGCGGAGGAAGAGGATCTGAGCAGCGATAGAACAACAATAAAAGCAGTATTCAGTGTCATCAGTGCAAGAAATATGGACATGTGAAAGCTTATTGTTGGTTCAGAGATAAACAAGCAAATTTTGTGGAAGAAGCTGATGAAGAAAGTAAATTGTTTATGGCATATAGTGACCCAGCTGACGGACAGGGTGAACAGTGGTTTGTTGACAGCGGGTGCTCCGATTATATGATAGGGAAGAAGGCAATCTTTAAGTAACTTGATGAGACTCAGAAAAAGAAGGTCAGATTGGGAGATGATCAAGCAATACAAGTTGAGGGAAATGGAACGATCGCCATCAAAACTAGCCAAAGTAAAACTATGCTTTTACACGATGTTCAATTTGTTCTTAACTTGGCATAGAATTTATTAAGTGTTGGACAGTTAATGGCTAGCGGATACTCGGTTACGTTCGATGATGAAAAATGCATTATTAAAGAGAAACAATCAGGGCAAGTGATTGTAAATGTGTAAATGACCAAGAACAAAATGTTTCCATTTGAAGTCTCCACTGTGGATGATTTTGCCTTAGTAGCTGGACAACAAAATGAGTCAAAGTTGTGGCATCTTCGATATGGTCACCAGAATGTGAAAGGGTTTCAGCTGCTAGAAAAAAAAGAAATGGTTCATGGCTTACCAAAAATTCAAACGTTGGATACGTGTGAAGGATGTATCTACGGTAAGCAGACCAGAAAGTCATTTCCGACTGAAAAGGCACGAAGAGCCAAAGCTTGTCTTGAACTGATCCATTCAGACCTATGTGCTCCCATGAACACAAAGTCACTTGGCGGCAGCAATTACTTCTTTCTCTTTGTAGATGATTTCAGCTGAGTAAGTTGGGTTTATTTCTTGAAATCCAAACCAGAAACCTTTGAGAATTTTAAGAAATTCAAAGCAATGGTTGAGAAGCAAAGTGGCACCAGTATAAAAATGCCTCACATGGATAGAGGTGGAGAATTTCTTTCAAAGGAATTCAATCAATTTTGTGAAGAAAATGGATTTCGTCATGAGCTAACAGCACCGTATACTCTAAAGCAGAATGGAGTGGCAGAACGTAAGAATAGAACGGTGGTGGAGATGGAGAGAAGTTTGTTGAAAGGGAAAGGGCTACCAAACTCATATTGGGTAGAAGTGGTTGCAACTGCAGTGTATTTGCTGAATATCTCCCCAACAAAAGTAGTCCAAAACTGCACTCCATATGAAGCATGGAAAGGGAGCAAACTAGCTAGCCCAACAACTACTCCAAGTTCATCCTCAAGATTAACAAGTGAATCTTTAGAGGAGGCTTCATCAAGAAGATTTAGATCACTAAGGGACATCTATGAAGCAGATGAATTCACTTTATTAGCTCCTAACCCTACAACTTATGAGGAGGCAGTAGAAAGTGGAATGGAAGAAGGCAATGGGAGAGGAACTTATCTCCATCCAAAAGAACTCAACTTGGGAGCTAACAGACCTGCCCGATGGAAAGAATGCAGTAGGCTTAAAGTGGATTTTCAAGACAAAATTCCACGCAGATGGAATTGTTCGAAAGCATAAGGCCCGTTTGGTCGCGAAAGGATACTCTCAATAATAAGGGGTGGACTATGAAGAGACGTTTTCCCTAGTGGCTCGGTGTGAAATAGTGAGAATGTTTTTGGCATTGGCGGCACAACTCAGATTGAAGGTGTACCAATTTGATGTAAAATTGACGTTTCTCAACGATGAGCTTGAAAAAGAAGTCTATGTATCCCAACCAGAAGGTTTTGTGATTAGTAGGAAGGAAAAGAAAGTCTATAGGCTAAGGAAAGCTCTCTGTGGCTTAAAGCAGACCCCATGGGTATGGTACAGGAAGATTGACGCATACTTTAGGCAAAATGGCTTTGCAAGAAGCAAAAATGAGCCTACATTGTATCACAAAAAGCAAAGCATCATTGATTTCATCATAGTCTGCTTGTATGTAGACGATATTATCTACATGGAGTCAAATTCAACACTTGTAGAAGAATTCAAGTCTAGCATGATGGGCAAGTTCGAAATGACAGATTTGGGTCTGCTGCATTACTTTCTTAGGTTAGAGATACTACAAGATGAAGCTGGAGTGCTCATTCGCCAAAAGAAGTATGCAGCAGATTTGTTAAAGAAGGTCAATATGTCTAATTGCAAATTGGTAGCTACTCCAATGAACATGAATCAAAAGTTGCAGCAAGAAGATGGAGTTGAAGTAGTGAATTAGAAGCAATTTAGATGTCTCATTGGTGGACTGATATATTTAACACACGCCAGACTAGACATTTCTTTTTCAGTTGGAGTTGTGTCGAGATTGTTGGACACCCCGCCCTTAAGAGTCACGAGCCCGATGGCCTAAGGGACATCTGGACATGTGTCTCGCAAGGGTGGTGTGCCCCCACCAAGAAGACTTACTTTTACTATTTCCAAATAGACGTCGACCTTAACCATTTTATACAGCCTTGGGACAATTAACACAACTGACATTAGGATTATCGGGTTAAGACCCTTTTAGGACGATTCCAAAGAAGGTTTGGAGACCTACAACTTTGAGTTAGACCCTGAGGTCAGATTCTATCCTCTGTAGAGGATCAGAAAATGGAACAGAAGATACGGGGAGGCGAAAGACAGAAGAAGTAAAATACAAATGAAGCAAAACACAGAAGAAGATGACGTCATCACAGAAGAAACATAGAAGGAGATGACGTCATCATAGAAGAAGCAAAAAGGCAGAAGAAGCAAAGCACAAAAGAAGTAAAAGACAGAAGAGGCAAAAATCAGAAGAAGTGGAAAGGCAGAAGAAGCAAAAGATAGAAGAAGCGAAAGACAGAAGGAGTGAAACACAGAGGAAGTAAAAAGGCAGAAGAAGCAAAATACAGAAGGAGCAAAACACAGAAGAAGTAAAACACAGAGGAAAACACGTCAGCAAAACATAGAAAAAGACGCGCCAGCAAAACACAGAAGAAGCTAAACTTAGAAGAAACAAAGCACAGAAGGAGTGAAACTAAAAAGAAGCAAAACACAGATGATACAAAACACAGAAGAAGATGACGTCATTAATGACGTCATCATAGAAGAAGCAAAAAAGCAAAAGGAGCAAAACTAAGAAGAAGCAAAACACAGACGATATAAAACACAGAAAAAGATGATGTCATCAATAATGTCATCACAGAAGAAACAAAAAGGTAAAAGGAGCAAAACTAAGAAGAAGCAAAACGCAGATGATACAAAACACAGAAAAAGATCACATCATCATAGAAGAAGCAAAAAGGTAGAAGAAGCAAAACACAGACGATACAAAACATAGAAGAAGATGATGTCATCACAGAAGAAGCAAAAAGGCAGAAGGAGCAAAACTAAGAAGAAACAAAACACAGATGATACAAAACATAAGCAGAAAATACAACTCTTCTCTTGCACCTCTTCCCTTATAAGGACCCTGACTTTCAGCTTACATGTCCAAAATTTTCATGCTAACTATCGTTGGAAAGATGTCGAAAAGATTTACAACTAACTATAAGACACATTTGCCTCAATCAGCATAGGTTAACCCAGATTTTTCCCCGAAGTCAGAAAGCGAAGTTTCCTTTATGAAGTTTGAAAATTTTCAACGTATAAACTTGGGAGAGTCATGAGTAAACATGCAAACATATTCCATTTGCATCAAAAGATAAAAAGTTTTACAAAGCTTTAGTGGGCATTTCAAGCCGCAAATACATTAATACAATGACATCCCAAAATACAAAAGATACATGATTTGCTCAAAATGCAACTAAAACCCTGCTTTACAAACCTGTTTCAAAATACAAAATAATCAAAACTAGGAGTGCTGCCTTGCCCTTTTGATTTACTCGATATCCTGCTCATCACCTGAATGTGTGGGAGGAGATTTGGGGGGTGAGCTTAAAGCCCGTGGGTAACAATCTTATAATCGGTAACAAGCAAAAACCATTGAAATAATCATCTTTATTGTAAAAACTCACATTTATGCATAACATGGATACGTCACTATTGTCAACATATCATGAACATAAAAATACATCAAATTGGTTCAGGTAGATCCAAAACAGAACGTACTACACATTTCTACATAACAATCTTGCGTAGCCATTGTTGGCCCCCTAAATTTTTCTTGAAGATCAAGTATGATTTAAATATATTATGAGGTCCCTAAGGGATTATTTTATGGAGTTAATTATTATGTCAATGTTGGTAAGATTTTATGACATAGATTAATTGAATTAAAATTGGTTAAGGAGATTTAATTGGAACACGCCCATGTTTTATGGTTCAAGGGTTGGACTTCCAAAACGGGGTTCAATAGCCGTGAACTTATGGGAGTTCGTGAAGGAGCACCATGTCACTAGCAGGCAGGTGGGAGAAGCCTTTAGACAAGTGCACTTGACATATTTAGGGGATCACCACGAACCCACATAACATGTAATTTCATGACTTGTAAACTTGTTGCCCACAATGACACTAGATCAAAAACTTAATTTTCAATGACATGATGTCTTTTCAAAAACATTTCATTTTTCATTTACAAAATTGATGCACAGAATGTACAGCGCTTTCTCAAAGCATTTAAAGAACAATTAAATGAACATTTGGAAGTAGTTGAAAACATTCATTTCACTTCTCTTGAAAGAAAACATTTATGGCTTATTAGTCAATTATAAAAATGTAACCCACCTTGAATTTCTTGTTGGTAATTTGCTCAGGTGTGCCTCTTTTGTCCTTCTTGATTCCCTTTTTAACATAAATAAAAATCCCCAAATCAATAGAGATTTTCATATGAGAACCCAAAGAAGCTAATGTATAAATTGATCCCAAAACTCTTAAACCCATGAATTTTCTAAGCTCTTGAAACGAAAACCCCTTTCAAAATCCGAAGCCTTAAAATGCTCTTACCTCAAATCTTCTCCAAATGAAGAAATGCTTAGTCCAAATGAAAGCTCTTATCTTCCTCTATATTTTTCCCTTCTTGATCACTCTCAAAATCCCTCTTAAAGGTTGAGAAAAATCAAGACCCAGCTCAAAACTCTTTTCTCCCTCTAAACCCATGACACTCTCTCTACCTTCTTTCTTACTTTTATGCTTTCTTTATTATGTTCTTCCTCACCACGTTTTTGGCTTTTAAAATGCAAGCCAATAAATTCCTTTTCCCATTTTGGCCCTCTTTCAAAGCCTTAAAGCCTTCTCACTTAAGGGATCTCCCCTTATGCAACTTATCACTTTAACTTTAATCCAATTCACCTATGTAACATAATCTCATTAACATAAATAGGCTATTTAATTCCAACGTACACTAATCTTGCAAGATCCCAAAATTAACCTAATCATGCTCATTTTTCAAAAAAAATTTGGGGGCCAGCAGAGATTCATGAGCAATCCATCAATGCAACACTATGGAGTAGCAAAAAGGATTTTGAGGTACATTACAGGGACTTTAAATTATGGAATTTTGTATACTCATGTCTCAAATTTTAGATTGGTTGGCTTTACTGATAGTGACTGGGCCAGCTCATTAGACGATAGAAAAAGCACTTCTGGAAATGTGTTTGGGCTAGGATTAGGCGCCATCACATGGAGCTTCAAGAAAAAGTAACAACAGCTGAGACAAAGTATGTAGTTGCTACTACAGCATTGTGTCAGTGCATTTGGCTCAGGAGAATGTCGTGTGATTTGCAGCAAAAGCAAGCAAAGGGAGCTGGGCTTTATTGTGATAATAAGTCAACAATTGCAATGTCAAAGAACCCTGTATTTCGTAGAAGAACGAAGCATATTGAATTGAGATTTCATTTCATTCAAAAACTGGTCAACAAAGGAGAAATCATTATGAAGTTCTGTGATACTGAAGTTCAAGTTGTAGACATCTTCACTAAAGCTTTGACAAGTCAGAGACATGCTTATCTTAGGGCCTTGCTTGGTGTATGTGATTTTGGATCAAGGGAGAGTGTTGGAGATATGATCCAAATTTTACTGCAGCAAATATCTGCAGAATCTTCTCAAGATTAGTTAGCAAAATCTGGAATTTATTTTTCTGTTTTTAGTCAAAGCATGTAACAGCTAGTTTCCTATTTCTATGCTAATTAGTTATTTGTAAGCCTTTAAATAGGCAAGTCTTGCTCTTCAGTTTAATGTAATAAGATCAGTGTTCTTTATCTTCTTATTTCTCTTAATCTGCTACTGCAATAGTTCTCCACTTAAAATCTAACATTCTATGTGTTACGTTCTTTATTTTAAAATGGTATGGTTTAGAAGATAAGCGCCTAATCACTAATTAATGGCTTTCTTCTTAGCTAATGAGGCCGTCCTCATTTTCGTTACTTACATTTTCCTTTGAAAAACTATGAGTTTAGGGAAATCTAAACTTAAATCACTTGAAATATCTTATCTGTAGTGATACATTGGAAATTCACAAGTAGAGTCATGCTACTTCGGAAAGAGACAAAAGGATAAAGTCGGTTATATAAAAACATGAGACTCATAATTCATTACTTTTGGGTAGATGCTTGATTCCTATCATTAGAGGTCTAACATTACATCTTGATGTGATGTGAGCATCTTATAAAAAATATGCTCATTCTATTGTGTAGTTTGTTAAATATGAGTATTGATCTCATAAAGATTATAAATACTAGTACTGATTGTCTTTCTACTATTTAGTCTAACAAACTAGATGATTGACATAAAAAGAAAAGACCAATGAAACTAAAATAACTAATCTAAAATAACAAATTAAAGGAATAAAAAAGAATGGAATAACTAAATGATAATTAAGATATAGATTTACAATCCTCTAAGAACCTTTCTAGCTTGAATTTCTTAATTCAATGATTAAAAGCGGTTTTTTAAGACTAATAGAAATTCTAAAATTACAATCATATTCTTTCTCAGGATATATAATTCTTATCCTTAAATGATTAATTAAATCTCTTTCTAATCAAAACCCCTAAGAATGCATTAACTTGTTCTATAAATTCCTATAATATATTTGACTCTAATCTATAATATTTATTAAGTCCTATATCTAGGATTCCATACAAATTTTATTATTCTTGCCACAATCTATTCAAACATATGATTTCTTAATCCCTATATATAAAATCTAACATTGAATTGAAAATCTGGCAAATCTCAACTCAATTAAAAAAATTATTCATAAACAATTTGCAACGAAAATTGTTTCTGTCATTAAATCAATGAATCAATTTAAACCAACAATTATAGGGCTAATTCTATCTAGATCTGTCCTTATTTCATATTAAGAATAAGAAAACCATCAATAATCATGAAAGAATATAAAACAAAAGAACTCATGCGTAGGGATCTTTAAATCTTGATATTCTTTCATTTGGTTTTAATTGAAATCCCTTCTTTCGTCCAAAGTTGCTCCTTTCTTGTCCAAAGATGCTCTAGTTCAAATCCTTATAATTGCTCTCTATGATACTTTCCTCTAGTTCGAAAAGCTGCATTATATTCTTATAAAACCCTTTAAAAATTTAAAATGTCGTACCTAATATGGGACTGTGTTCTTCACAGCTGTAGAAATTCCTATTTTATATATAAATAACTGCCAATATAGCCCCCTAACATAAACATGTGTTTTTGGTTTGGTCATGCTGTTTATGTTAAAAATATTTAAAGATAATGAATAAACTAATAGCCTATATAAGGTAGAAAATGGATCTATGTTTGACTCTTGCTCTAAACATGATGACTCATGTTCTAAACATGGGTTAATGTTCAACCTATGCTTATCCAAACTTACAAAAAAACTTTCTCAAATTGGATCCAACATTTGCAAATATGTTCTTTCTTCATTGGAGAGTTAAAATAACTCCTCTACATAAAAAATAAACCAACTTGAGTACTAAATCCAATAAAACCATCTAACTATAAGCAAAATGCTCTCAAAATTATGCTAAAAATATAACTTAATTAGCATTTATCACCACTTAAGTTTTAAATTTTACTAACATAGCCCCAACATAAATTATGGGAAGTTCTAGGTTTGAACATTTTTAGGGCATAGTCTATGACATGAGAGTGGACAAGACTATCGAGCTTCCTAAAACAAAATTTCACAAATCCATGGACAAAGGTACGGGGTGTGTCTCTAGGCCTTGGATTGACAATGAATCCCATTAGGGCATGAGTTGGGTTGATAGTGAATTCAAAGCTCAAACCTAAGTCCAACCCACCTTTTTAATTAATTTATTTTTATTTTTTTTAAAAATTGACTACTTAAAATGGATAAATTAAAACTAAATTTATAAAATAAAATGAATTAAAATATCTTATATGAGAAATACAATATTCATTTATCTAACATAATTATTTAATAAAAATGAGTTTTTTTTAAAAATTATATCATAAATGTACATAATTTTTTCAATTAATAAATGCAAACTAAATAATTTTAAAATAAATTGAACTAAAAGTTTATATATAAGAAATGCAACGTTCATTTAATTAAGACAATTACTTATTAAAAATGAGTTTTAAAAAATGTACATAAAATTAAAATGAATGAATTCAAACTAAATTTATTTTAAAAGTAAGTGAACTAAAAGATTATGTATGAGAAATGCAATATTCTTTTAATTAAAAAATTGCTTAATAAAATAAGTTTTTTTTTATATAAAATGTATATGTTGGAAAACAACACCAGTAATAATATCTAGTAGAAATCATACTAAATACGCAAGGTTTAAAAAGGTCCAATAATACGCAGTCTTACCTCTATCTAGTAGAGAAACTGTTTCTAAATGATCCATATTAAGGTGAGAAATAAAATAAAATATTAAAAAATTAAATTAAAAATTAAAATGGAAATAAAATAAAGAATTAACGTTAAAATTAAAAAATAAAAATAGAAAATTACAAATAATAATAATAATAATAATAATAATAATAATAATAAAATATACATATTAAATGTATATAAAATTTTGAGATGAATAAATTTGAACTAAATTTATTTTAGAAGAAAGTGAACCAAAAGGTTATTTATGAGAATTGCAAAATTCATTTAATTAACACAATTGCTGAATACAAAATGAGCTTTTTAAAAATGTATATATTAAAGGTACAAAAAATTCGTTTAGACTTTAAACGTTCTTGTTTCTTATAATATACAATCTAGGCATACATATGATGAATGCTATAAATTCGAGTATACTTATGCAACAAATAAAATGGAAATATTATGAAAATTATTTTATTATAAAAGTAAAAGAGTGCCATCATGATAAAAAAATTTAATGATACATTTTACAGTTTATAATTTATTAATTATAATTTGATAGTAGAGACTAGAAAATGGAGAGCAGATACTAAAGTTGAGTAGACTAAACAGGCAATTACAATAATTTAAAAGCTGCATAAAAACACACAAATAAATAATTATATTTTTAATTGTAAAAAACCAAAGCAATCATACGAAGAATAAATAATTCTAGAAACAAAGATTAAAGCTAATAAAGGAAAGGGGATAGCTAATTGCTATATTTAAGATCATCAACAGTTTGCTACGTCATCTATAGAGAAACATTATTTTGTAAATTATACGTAATAATGTAATAATTGCATTAAATGAATATTAAACACATGATAATAAGCAATTAAATATACCTTCATCATTGAATATTGTTATCAAATATTTTTCAATTGAATGATTGGTCTCCTCTATATGAGTACTTGTATTAATATGAAAATTAAAAAGACAATATAAGGTAAGATAATACCATTAAAATAGACAAAATTGATATATTATAAGGAATAAAGTTTACCGTCAATATCTTCATCATCTAGCTAACTTTGGGCAAACATAAGCGCTTCACGAGTATTAAGATGAAGTTGAGCATAATGGGGACTAATAACCTAACCGTTATTACTAAAAGTAGACTTTGAAGCAATAGTATATGCAAAAATTATTAAAAGGTCTTGTGAAATTACTTGCATTATCAGAAAATCATTTATATGACTCTTTCACCATAGCAATACATCAAACCCCACATTTTCAACTTCGATCATATAATTTGTCATCAAATATTTGTCCAACTCCATCATACTGTAAAAATTCCTAGCCCTTTTGTCTTTCAAAAGACCTAAAGCTAGAGTTGGAATACTATGATCTTGATTTTTGTCCAATCTTAGTTGATAATTATTAAACAATCATACTATAATCGTTTAATGACATCAATATGCTCTTCAACTTGATCATTACATAAAATGTCATTATAGAAACAAACCCCCTTTATCTTGTATCTCAGTTACAACATAGAAATGATTGTCATAGTACATCCGACCTTATATCAGTAAGAGTTGAACTTCTCCATCATCAGCTGTGTCGTAACCAAAGATTACCTCATTGGGATCAAATATCCAATCAAATTGAGCTTTCTTAATCTCGTATATATTGCTAAAGAAATTGTGCGTAGTTGGATAGTTTGTTTCTAGAACAATTTACTAGTAGTATAAAAAATTTCTAACTTCACAGGAAGTTCTTTAGCTAACTCTCATTGTGCTTCTATAGGCAGGCAAGTATATTGAGAATCTTTTTGTCCTAGCCTGGTAAACATCTCAACATATTGGATTACTGACTCCATCATTTTGAAAGTTGAATTCCATCTAGTAGGACAATCCAATACCAACTTATTCATTTACGGAATGCGTAGTTATTATGCAATTTATTCAAAAATTTCAACTCTTCTAAGTGTTGCACTTCAATATATGATAGTATCCTATAATAACTTTACCACTTTCTTTATCATTTCCTATTTGTCCTTTCACAATATAATTCAGAATATACACAAAATAACTTATATGCAACAACCTCCCACCAACCAGTAAACTTGCAACTCGTAACTTATTCTTCATGTTTTCAATCATTGCATCATTTGTTTTACAATTGCCAAGTGTTATGGTAAACAACTTGATATCAATATTCTAATTTATTAAAAGCTTGACTAATACAGTTGTTAACCTTTTACTTGTATATAGTGCTAAACCTAGCATATATAAATACGAATATATATCAATCATAAAAAATAAAAATAGATGATAACAATATAAAGAATATAATTTACCTTAGTAGTTTACTATGCAGAGTCAATTATTTATCAATATAATGTACTGTCACAACTATGTAACCGTTCTTTTGGTTATCGACTATTCATATGTCCAATGTGATAGCAATCCATACTTTATTACTCAATAATATTTTTAGTATTTCTTTCTTTTAATACCCTTATATATTTAAAATGTCTTTTTCTAAGGTATTCCAAGTTGGGATCTTGAAGATTAGTTGTAGTGAGGTGAGCAATGTCCTAAATCTTTTGCTATCAACTACAGAGAGTGGAAGTTCATCATAAATGACCATACTAGCTATCAAAAACCTTGATCAATTGCTACCATAAGTTGTAGCAATCATTTCATTCTTCCTTTCATTTGGTTAAGGGTAACAAATATTTGACCTCCTAATATGATCTTCTTTCTATTACATATACATCCTTACTTTGCATTGATTTTTTATTCAAGACCACATTTTTATCACATGAAATTTTATGAAAATGATTAGGCATTCTTTGATGATTATGAGCTACATTAGCCAAATAGCCTACCCATTTAAGTGAATTTTCCTTTGCTAACCTTTAAGTTTTGTTAGTCTTTCCTTTTGTATAAACCAAATTTCATGCACCTGAACAAAGGCCTACCTAAGCCTTAAAGCTGGAGGAGCAATTGTTAATTCTTGATGAACGTTATTTTACAAAAGCCTAAGTGAGGGAATAAGCATACATGTGGGTTAGTTATAGTTGTTAAAATTCCATGTTATAAATCATATGTTGATATAGATTCTGTTAGGATATATGTTATATATCTAAGTAAATAGTTTTGCCATTATTTATTAATTGGACATATAAGATATAAATTATAGTAGGGTTAAAAAAGAGATTGTAGTTGTGAATGAATCCTACATTACATTGGAGTCTGCTATCATGTTGATATTGGAATTATCTTATAGCTAGTTTTGTGGATTGAAGAAATTAAAAAGATGAGGTTGTTGCATGTTTGAATTTAAGTGGGACTCTAATTGTATGAGAGATTTGTGCACATCTGATATCTACAGTAGAAGTCTATCTTTAATGTGAGTTTGCGACAACCAAGTAGATGAGTAAAGAAGTCTATCTCTTATCTACGACAAAAGTCTATTTCTAATGTAAGTGAGTGATAAATGAAGTGGTGGTGTTATAGTGGGACTGTAATTGGTTGAAGGATTGCATTCACGGTTTCCAAGGTGTGTTCCATCCCTAAGGTAAGTGTGTGAGGTAACGTTGCTGGAGGGGAGTGTGTGGCCATAGTGTGAACGTGAGCATGTGGCAACAGTGAACGTGAGTGTGTGATAATTGAGTTAACGTAAGTGTGCAATAATTGTAGTTGACGTGCATGTTGACAATTGGGATATAGCTTTTTGTTGTAGAGCTGAAGAAAAAGGCTGCTTGCTTGTCTCCTATCATTGTCGAAGTAAATCTCCAATGTGTGTGGGCTACATGTGGGTTGACGTTTGTATGTGTCACAGAAGAATAGTGCATTAATTGTCAGTGAACAAGATATTGCATTGGATGTATGCCTTTGAATAGAGCTGAATATGCATGTGTTTGTGGATTAAAACACACCGTGGGTTAAAAAGGAATTTGTGGATTAAAAACACCGTAGGTTGGGAAAAGGGATTTTTGTTGGAAGTACAATATATATCTTTATTTGATGGTAGTGGGCATTGAATACATATGGAGCTTTTGGGATTATGGCTTTGAGGTATAGGAAATAACGTTGCTAGAAGTTTTGGTGTAAGTGGGTGCTAGAAAAATATACAGCTGAATGTGTGTATGATTAAATCATGCAGTGAGCATTAATTGGGAGCTAAAAAATACACAGCTGAATGTGTGCATGTGGTCTGGGTTGATATACACCATGACTTAACTTCTGATTTTCCAAACCTACTTTTATGAGTTTGTGTGTGAAATATACATGGTGTATCTAGTGTCCTATATGGTTTAATTAGAGTTGTTGAAGCTACACTTCCATATCAATTACGGAGGAGCTGAACCGACTGGGAAGTTATCTTCTTTTCTGTCTCAAGTGTATTATTGTTTTGTTTTTAGTTGATTGATCACTTAAGTTATTTGTTTATTGTTCTTTCACTAAAAGTTGTTTATAAAATCCTCTATTGAGGTTAGTACGAGGCGGTCGTACTATTGAATGTCAAATGATTTCACAAGAGGTGAGGTTGAGAGACAATGTTAAGGGTTATGTGGTGTCGGCTCAGTAAAGCCTTGGGTAAATTTATTGTACTTCGATGAAAGTTATTAAGCTGGGTGAGGGTCCTATAGACGTAGGTAAGGTGTGTCGAACTGCGTTATCAAATTTTTAGTATTGATTTATTTTTAGTTCTCATAATTTTTAAGATTTTTTTGTTTGTTAGAAACGAATCGAAAAGTTTGTGAAACAACTACGCCCTTCAGTTTTTCAATTGGTATTCTGAAAGGTCACCGATTTAGAACTTGGTAGCAGATTCGAGTTTCACGAGCATGGCCACAGGAGAGGGTGCCTCAATCACCAGACCACCATTATTGGATGGATCTAACTATCCTACATGGAAATCATGGATGAAAGGCTTCATTTAAGCTCAAGGCACTAGAGCTTAACATTCGGTAGTACATAGGTGGACGCATCCAATAATCTCTGATGACAAAGGAGAGGCAGTTCAAAAACATCCATCTAAATATACAAGAACCAAAGAAGAAAGTTCAACTAGAAATTCACAAGCAATGCATGTGATATTCAGTGTTGTTAATGAGGGACACTTCTCAATGATATCAACCTATGAATCGGCTAAAGAAGCGTGGGATACTTTGCAGACTATTCATGAAGGGTCTAAATCTTTGATAGCATCAAAACTATAGATGCTAGTTGTGAGGTTTGAAGAACTGAAGATGGATGAAAATGAGACTATTGGAGACTTTCATGAAAAATTGCAAGATATAAAAAATCAAGCAGATCAACTCGGAAAGAAACATTCCAATATGAAACTAGTCAAGAAGACATTGAGATCATTAGTTCTGAGATTTATTCTAAAAATTGCAACAGTAGAGGAGGCATATAACAGTAACGATCTATCATTGGAGAAGGTAATTGGAATTCTTACAAATTTTGAAATGAATTTGTTGAGGGACAATCGAGAGAAGAAGAAAGGATTATTATTGCAAGTCAAGATTGTTAAAGTCGTGAATGACTTAGAAGATGAATCTGACAAGAATAAGGATATAAAGCTATTAACACAAGAGTTTAGTAAATGGCTAAAGAGAGTGTAAAAGGATAGACCTGAGTTTAGGCAAAATGGTGGAAGTTCATCAAGTAACAATGGAAAACATCAAGTCAAAATACAAAAGGGTGAAAGGACGGTAAGGAGAATTCAATGTCATGAATGCCAAGGTTTCGGACACACTCAATCTGAATATGCTAATACTTTGAAGAAGAGAAGAGGAAAGTCCTTCACAAGAACCTGGAGTGAAAGTGATTCTGAGAGTGAATATGGTAGTGAAGAAGACATAGCGAACGTGCTGCACTGGTTGCCCGAAATAGCAAAAGTTTAGTTACTTGCTTAACAGTAACTGAGAAGGAAGTAACTGAAGGCCGAAAAGAGGAAAAATCAGAAAATTTCGAAAACAACTCATCTTAAGACCTATTATCAAATTATGATAATGATGGAAGTGGCCTAAATGACAAAAAAGGGAACATTTACAAGGCTTATGAATTAATTTGCAAAAAAATGGGTGAAAATATGTAGAAATAATGAAAGAATGAAGGAAAAGAATATCTCCATGAAGAACACCATCTAAGAGCTAGAAAAGAAATTGATGTAGATGAACTTGGTGAAGCTAGAATGAAATTGGCAAGTACCGACAAGGGATTGAGAATGTTAAATGGAGGCATAAAAAAACTAGAAAAGTTAATGAAAATTGGTAAAGTTAAAGGGGAACTTCAAGGCATTGGCTATAAGGGCGAGTGTTCTAAAGTGAATGGGAAGAAAGATGGCATATTCAGATCTGTCCAAGAAGAAACTTCGAGGAAGAATCGAAGATTTGTGACTAAGTGTCATTTTTGCATAATTGTCAGGCATATAAGGCCAAGATGCTACAAGATGTTACAAATAATGTTTCAAAGGGGTCAAAACCAAAAATCTAGACACTCTCCATTAAAATTTCAGTAACAGCCCATGATACTGAAGCACACTTGGATTAGAAAGGGTTAATTATAGACACAAAGACATTGTGAAGGAAAAATAAGAAGTTGTCTAGATTCACAATTAGTTACTATTTGTAAAGAAACTGGTCAGACAAAGGACAAGTCAGTTACTTTAGAAGAAAAAACTGATGACAAAGATAATATGACGAAGAAAAAGACCAAGTTTGAATTTCTTCAAGAGGCACAAGGACTATGTGCTTTACATTTTTGAAGTATTTTTTGTGTTGTTTAAAAAAAAGGGAGGAAATGTTAAAAAAATCTTCTTTAGTTCTTTAGTTTTTATGTTGCCATTGTCGTCTCATCTTTTTAGTCGTTTACATTGTGACTTCTATTTGGCTCCACTGAAGACTCCTCAGCTCTCTAATCAGTATGGGTCTCTCTCTCGGGTATCTCTCTCTCTCACTACACTGGTAACACTCATCTTTATTTGCTTGGGTTTATCAATTTGATCAGTCTTATGAAGATGGAATTGAAGAAAGTAGTGATATGTTGGCATATGTATTGAACAGTGGTAAATTGTTATCTTTGCGTACTTATGATTCTTCTGCTGCATCTATGATTGATTCTTATGATTTTGTGTTTTGATACTATTTTGTCCCAAGGGGGAGACATCAGATTGTTAATTGTGGCTGTTCCATTCAGGGGTAGTATTTGTCATATGGATTGTGTATTTGATTTATTGCTTTTTGACATTTTTTTGTCCCAAGGGGGAGAAATTTGGATGATTGGATAATTGTGATGTTCTTTGGACATGTTATTTGATTAAGAGGGAGTTTTTTTTCCTCTCATATGAATTGTGAATTTGATGGTTATATGTTCAATTTTCTCCTTTAGGGGGAGTTTTGATTACGTGAAAAATAAAGTCAAAAAAGGGGAGATTGTTAGGATATATGTTATATTTCTAAGTAAATAGTTTTGACATTATTTATTAATTAGACATATAAGATATAAATTATAGCGGGGTTAAAAATAAGAGGTTATAGTTGTGAATGAATCCTACATTACATTAGAGTCTACTATCATATTGATATTCGAACTATCTTACATCTGGACATGTTGGAAATTACTGTTGGATTTGCAGGTTTTAAGGATTTATGAAATTAAAAGGATGAGGTTGTTGCCTGTTTGAATTTAAATGGGACTCTGATTGTGTGAGAGATTTGTGCACATATAGTATCTACGGTAAAAGTCCATCGTTAATTTGAGTTTGCGGCATCCAAGTATATGAGTATAGAAGTCTATCTCCTATCTACAACAAAAGTTTATTTCTAATGTAAGTGTGTGATAACTAGATGAGTATAGAAGTCTATCTCCTATCTACAACAAAAGTTTATTTCTAATGTAAGTGTGTGATAACTGAAGTGTGGTTTTGTAGTGGGACTTTAATTGGTTGAAGGATTGCATTCACAGTCTCCAAGGTGTGTTCCATCATTAAGGTGAGTCTGTGACGTAACGTTGCTAGAGGGGAGGGTGTGGCAATAGTGTGAACTTGAGTGTATAGCAATAGTGAACGTGAGTGTGTGATAATTGAGTTAACGTAAGTGCGCAATAATTGTAGTTGACATGCGTGTTGGCAATTAGGATATAGCTTTTCGTTGTGTAGCTGAAGAAAATGACTACTTGCTTGTTTCTTATCATTGTCGAAGTAAATCTCTAACGTATGTGTGCTACAAGTGGGTTAATGTACGTATGTGTCACATAAGAATAGTGCATTAATTGTCAATGAACAAGAAATTGCGTTGGATGTACGTCTTTGAATAGAGTTGAACATGAATGCCTTTATGGATTAAAAAACACCGTGGGTTAAAAAGGGATTTGTGGATTAAAAACACCGTGGGTTGGAAAAAGGGATTTTTGCTGGGAGTATAGTATATGTCTTTATTTGATGGTAGTAGGTGTTGAAGACATATGGAGCTTTTGGGATTATGGCTTTGAGGTATAGGAGATAACATTGCTGGAAGTTTTGGTGTAATTAGGTGCTTGAAAAATATACAGCCAAATGTGTGCATGATAAAATTGTGCAGTGAGCATTAATTGGGTGCTGAAAAATACATAGCTGAATGTGTTCATATGTTCTAGGTTGATATACACTGTGCTAAGTGTGTGCATGTGTTGGTTGATATCCACAGTGATTCAACTTCTGATTTTCCAAACTTGCTCTTCTGTTGTGCGTGAAATATTGGTGAATGCTGTCGCCTGCGACCAAATATAAAAAAAAATCCAACTTCCTGCAACACAAATTAATGTAGTAGTGGAAAGTCGGGATCGTTCCCACGAGGAATTCAGACGTTAGTAGTTACGCAATAAAAAAG
>JANIJH010000003.1:44453033-44464273 GCA_024520975.1 Erythroxylum areolatum
TACTACTAATAATAATAATAGTAATAATAACACTAATAAGACTAACTAATTAATTAGTTAATAAATAAGTAGGAGAATGATTATTACTTGTTTAAAAGATTGGGCTAAATCTAATAGAAAAATGTTAACAGACTTATAAAAACAACACGACTCTCTTTAAGAAGGATCCTTTATCTATATTTTAGTACGCCATATCCTCAGTAAGTTCTCATAGATCATTTTTATCACCACCTCCTAATTCTTCTTAGGCTTTCCTTTTTTCCTCTTATGACCTCTAAGTACAATCTTCTCGTATCGTCTCACTAGAGAGCCTGAGTGTCTTCTCTTAACATGTTTAAACTGCCTTATCTCTTTTACTTTTTCAATAATATTACTCATCTTTAATTGGTCCCTCACCATTACATTCCTGACCTTATCTCTCTTAGTAAGATTGCACATCCAACAAAGCATCCTCATCTTCGTTACCATTAGCCTATGACTATGAACCTATTTTATGAGACAAAATTCTGTCCTGTAGAGCATGACCGTCCTAATTGCTAAACGATAAAATTTACCTTTAAGCTTGAGTGGTATCTTCTTGTCACATAAAACTCTTGATGCACTTCTCCATTAAGTCACCTTAATCTGATATGGTGGACTATGTTCTCATTAATCTCTCCATTGCTCTAGATAATAGATCTTAGATACTTAAAACACTCTTTTTAGAGTATAACTTCTGAACCAATTTTTACCTCCACATTGTTATCCACCCTATATCTTAAAAAGTTACATTCTATGTACTTAGTCTTAGTCTTACTCAATTTAAAGCCCTTTGACTCTAACACATCTCCCCATAATTCAAGCTTGACGTTGACACCCTCTTTTGTCTCATCTACTAAAACAATATTATGAACAAACAACATACACCAAGGCACATCACCTTGGATTTTCCTACTGAGATCATCTATCACTATTGCAAAGAAAAAGGAGCTTAAAGTGGAGCCTTGGTGTAGCCTAATATTGATAGAAAAATGCTCTGTATCACCACTTATCATCCTTACTCTAGTTTTCACACTTTCGTACATATCCCTAATAAACCGTATGTAGGATTAATTCTTCTTGGCTTCATTTAGTGTAATAGACATATAATAAATCATATGAGGGATTTATTTTCGTGCTATCCTAAAATTCCTCATAAAGTATAATTGTTTCTAACACATATTAGCTCAAATGACTAGTTCTAATTAAGTGGCCAATTTATTGGCACAAAAATCAACAATAATTTTAGCTTATCAATAATAATTTTACCTTACACATTGGTAGGGTAAGGTAAAGATTGAATAATATTAACTTTTACTTTGTCTTCCTCTATTCCCTTAGCAGAAACTATGTGGCCTAACACAATTCCTTGACTTACCTTAAATTCATTTTTTAAAAAAATTTAACACAAGTTCATTTCAATGCAATGTTGTAAAAGTTATGCAAACATTTATTAAGTGAACTCCCATGCCCAATAAATTCATCCATAAAGATTTCAATAATTAGCTCCACATAGTTAGAGAAAAATGCTTACCATATATTACTGGAAGGTATCTAACTCACTATATGTCCTAAAAGACATTCTTTTATATGTAAAGGTATTGAATAAGCACATGAATGTTATCTTCTCCTGGTCTTTTGATGCATAGCTATTTGAAAATACCCTTTAAAAATCATCTAAAAAATAGTGAAAAGCACAACCAGCTTAACTTTCTAACTTTGGTTGATGAATGGTAGAGAAAAATGGTCCTTCCTTTTGAGAACATAACTTAATTTCCTGGAATCAATGCAAACACACCATCCATTCTGCACTTGGGTATAAAGCAACACACCATGGTAATTTTCCACAACTATTATGTCAGTTTTCTTTGGTATGACCTGAACTAGACACACCCAATTAATATCCAAGATTAGATATATCACTATTCCAAAAGCAATTTGATAATTTTTTCTTAACAACCTCCATTGTTGGCAAATTTAATCTCTTTTGGGCCTACCTAATAGACCTTACTCCTTCTTCAAGCAAGATGTGATTCATATATGTAGATGAAGTAGTCCTTTTAGTATCTACAATAGTCCATCCTATTGTTGCTTTGAAAATTTTCAAAATCTCCACCAATTTATCCTCTTGTTTAAAAATCAATTTTTTTAGATTATCACAAGAAAAGTGTCTCCCTCTCTAAAGAACATTGGTTTTGACTCTAATTTTAGGGCTTTCATAACTGAAAGGACAAGCTGGTCACTAAGGGTGGGCACACCTAAGTCTAGGTATCATATTGTCGACATCTGTTTCACCTCATTAAAGCTATTCAAGGTTGCCACACACTCCAACAAATAAAAATTAAGGAATATATTAGTATCTTCCTCATTAAAAAGACTTTTCCTCATAGTTATTTCTAGCTCAACCTTCCCATCAAATTTAAACCAATCTTTTGCTAATGAATCCTAAACACTAACTACAAAAATAAGAAAATCATCATTAGGATACTTCATTGTATTATATTCATTAAACTAAACAATATACTTATCGAATTTCATGGCTAAAATACCATTATAGGCATCAATTTTTATTTTGAAATTATTTTAGAAATGGTCTTCTTAACAAAATTGGTGTTGTTTAATCGTTATTTTTCATATCTAACATATAAAAGTTAGTAAAAAAACTAATTTTTCATTATCATCCCTAAGAACATCCTCTACTAACACTTTAGGATATGCATTAGACATATTCGTTAACTTAATAACCACTGTCGTCTTTTTTAATGGTGCTAAATTAAGTGACGAATAAATAAAGTAAGGCATTATATTTATAGAAGCACCCAAATCGAACATAGCTTTTCCTATCTTAGTATAATCAATAGTGTAAGGGAGGAAAACATATATGGGTCTTTACACTTCTCTATAAGACTTTTTTAGTATTATTGAAACGTGTTCATTCACTTTAATTTTTTCAATTTTTTTAGGTTTTGTTTTCTTTTAGTTATGTAAATTTTTTATGAACTTGCTTAATGGCATCAAACAAAGGTGTATGCACTTTAAATTTCTCGAAAGTTTCATAAAGGTATGAATTTCTTTCAAATTTTCAATAATCATTTAAAACTTCTGGACATAAAGGTTCAAGCTTAAAATTGCATATAAGAGGAGAATAACCTTTCTTAGATTTTGGTTTAGCTAAATTTGTAGCATCCCACTCTCACAAGACATGTATCCAACATCCTGAGTGATGTCCGAGTGTGAATCCCGCAAAAGTGGCATGCTTGAAGAGTCAAAACTCATTGAAACTCCATACAAATTTTTTTTAAAAAAAAGCACAAGTGTATGCAGAAATCAGTAATCAAATTCGGGCCCAAATATTTTCTTTTATAACATCAAAATCATATATTTTTATTATTACACTCAAGATCATTCTCATTTTCAAACCTTTCCACTTTGGAAAGTTATTACAAAAAAAATATTCAAATATACATGTTACAAAAATTGCGAAAGACTCAATTTGATACAAAAATAAGAAAATACAAATACAGATGCAAACTTATCCCAATCTTTACCTCTCACTTGAATGCAGTGGCTATACTCTCGTTTGCCTAATGAGTAACTCTTCTGAGCCTGAAAAATATTGCAAATTTTGGGTGAGCTTTGCAAGCTCAGTGAGTAATCATCATCGATGGCTCACTCATCACATAACACATTCAATTCATATAATTCACATCATTACATTAATAATCATATTGAATCACATACACTTGATCAATCATTTCACATTTTACATTCAGAATTCATTTAAACTATTATAATCATTTATATCATGCATATGCAATGCACATGAGACTCACTTTCAATTTGTTACTTTGTTGTGACCGAGTACCTATAACTACCAAATATCCATTATAGATAAGCTCATTTATAATTGTCTCATATCTGTTGGGGATATCGGGCTCATTTTACATAGTGAGCCTTTAACTCTTATACACTTTCTGAGCTTAAAGCTCAAACTTTAAGCTCTTTTTCACAATTTGAGCTTTAAGCTCTTGTTCACATTCTAAGCTTTGAGCTCTTTTCGGTGGCTACTTTGGTCACAGTTGCCTTTATGTTTAATGCATTCATATAGTGAAATGCATCACATTCACATAATTTCAATTAGTCACATGATTTCGAATTCACAATCACTTTCACATTCCTCATCAGACCTTGGTCTGGCAATTAATAATTAAGTTGAGAATACACTTTTCATTCATATGCAAATGCACATTCAAAACACACTTATCATCGGACCGTGGTCTGACATTTAACAATCAAGTTGTGTACACTTATTTTAAACAAATTCACATACAAGGAGTACTTCAATGTTCTCACAATTATCATACTTCTCAGACATATATTGTCCGGAACCAACACATTCACATTGCATAATCATTCAATTCATAATATAAACAAAACAAACTATAAAGTAAGACCATCTAGGACTACTCACAGTACACTCTAGATTAGCATTTGCTTCCATGATTTGAAAACATCTTAATGTGGATGTTTATCTTACACATCATCGTTATGCAATACACACTTCGCACACATGTTACAACTTTGCATAATTATAAGAACTCATTTATGCACAAATATGTATATGGACTATGTACAATGCATGCCTAATGACATTCCCAGGTAGTTTTCCATTATTCAAATCATATACTCAATCCAATATCAAACTCGCTAAAATATCATTTATACTTCTGGTTTATGTATCAATAAAACCATTATAAGCACAATTCCTTTCTCCCTTGGTCAAATTCAGATTTTTCCATAGTTATCATTTTGGGTCAACTTTATATGTTCTTTCTGACCCTAAAAATGAAGTAATTTGCCAACACTTTCTTCTAGAACCTTGTTCTCCATAGTCTTAAGTTTCTAATGACACCAAAATCCTTCAATTTGGTTCAGTATTTTGAAAGTTATTCTCCAAATATTTTAGAATTCTTCTCATCCTGAAATAGTACACCATACTCAACTTCCATCCAGAAATTGAAAGTCTTAGAGACTAAATTAGAGTTTTATTTCTTCAAAACCTCTATAGCCTATGTCTCTATTTTACTCCAAATTAAAAATCATCTCATTTGAAATCTATAGATCATGATATAACCAAAATACCCAAGCATGTTCAGTAAAATCATACCAGTTTATACTATTCCACTGACTCCCTCACTTTCATTCAATTAATATTTTTCAAATCAATTCAGAATGATACCAATTTTCATGAAGAGTTAGAATGATGTGTTAGGAACCTATTGGTTCAATAATCAAGTCATATGGAGGTCTAGAGTAGAAGTTATGGTCAAAAGAAGCAAGACTATTTAGTTTGCAAGATGTTCTCGGGTGCATATACTATTAGAGAGCACAGTGTCATGATGTGACAAATAAAACTAATAAACACTCACGGGTGTGAGGAAGAAATTCATGGGTGTGAGTGACTCGTGGGTATTAAAAAATTCATGGGTGTGAGTGACTTACGGGTATGAGGAAGAAAAATCATGGGTGTGAGAGTGACTCATGCCTGTGCACACTCAACCAGACTTGTCCCACATTTTTCACTACATCTCTCCCAAATGATTTTATATGGCTAATATTTTTGGTGGAGATGTAAATAAATGTGTTATGAAACCAATGGTTCAAGTCCCATGTCATTTGGAGGTCAGAAGAAGGAGATATGGCCAAAACATCAAAAGCTATTTGGAATTTTTACCAACCAAGGAATCAGCGATCATGCATGAGCACAATCGCGAGTTTGAAATCAACATTCAAAGTCACGATCTCTAGCCAAAAGATGAATCGTGCAAAAGCACAATCACAAGTTACCCTCCCCTTCTAAACCTCTGCATTTTTTTCTTCTTCTTTCTTTTATTCTTAATCAACTTCTCTGACTCATCTCTATTACATTTTTGACTTCCATGTAACAAAATCATTCACAATCCACTCCATATTCCATATTAAAACATATACATCAAAAACAGAAATTCATTCACTCTTCTACCTCATTCTTTGCATTTCTTCTTTCCTTCTCCAACACCTTCATTTTTTTCATAACATATTCTTCATTTTTTCCTCTCAACTTTCATTTTACATAATCTTTCTCATCTCTTAGACATCATCATACACCTATGTCTTAACTCTAAATTCATTCTTTTGTTCATCTTTAATAACTCTCAAGACTTGCGTATATGCATATATATACATAATGAAAATAAATCCCTCATGTTTGTTTTCTTCATGAAGTTTCTGCACCTAGTTATACCTATTTTTTAAGATCTTTTAACTTCAAAAATCATTTCTACAACCTCTTCAAATATTTTATTATCAAAACTGAAAATTAACAAGATCCTCATTTCCATCTTATATTCACGAAGAACAGGAAAAGTGTATATTTTTCTCATAAATATGAAATATCAACTAATTCACCAAATATAATACATATATCAACAACTCATAAGGATTTACTCAATATTTACTTGATAAATCTTCAACTTTGTCAAAATCTCAAGAATCCCTAATCTCCATGCAACTCACATACATCATTATGGAAGATGGCAAGTTTCGATTTTTCTTGAGGAAAATGAAAGAAAATCGAAGTTGGGAGTAGCAAAAAGATAGATGAAAACAAGGTTGAACTTTGGTGGAGTTTTAATGGAAAACTCTATGTAATGGAACAAGCTCGAAGAAGATAACCACGAAGAAGATATTTTTAAGACAAGACAAACGGTGTCTTTATCTTTTAAAGTTAAAAGAATAGTAGTAAACTTTTTAAGATCAACTTTACATGTGACACTTGTCGCTCATCCATCTCTTAAGGCTTTAACTAGTTCTCATTTAACTAGTCCAACCAACTCTAATATTTTTACTACAATTGTCTCCCAATTTTCAATATCATTTTCTCAAAAATCCTAAAATCATCATTGAAATTTCTTCAATATCATTAAACCTTTATTTCTATTTCCTTTCATAAATTTACTTGCCAAATGACATTTTTCCTAGTTCAAAATACTCATAATTTTCGAAAATTTTTCTCCAAAATTTGCCAAAAATTCTAAATCAATATATATATTCTCCACATTGATTTTCAATATAATTAATTAAAAATTCTCAATAAGAATCACATGTCACATATATAAATCAATTATACCTGGCAATTATCAATGAATGCATGTACAATCACTTTAATGTGTGCAAAAATTCAAATTCACATGGGCATGCTAACAATATGCATGAGCATGAAAAAGCATTTTTCTTAATCTCTCATTGATCTCTCACATACCATATTTTTGGTTTCTAACTCTTAATATGGGAACGAGATGTTACAAAATTAGGTGTTAAAACCTGGTTTTTTTTAGCTATGTTTTAGTCTCTTTTGGTTTGGATTGTACCTTAAATTTTAGATCTACCTCTTTGTTGCTTCTCAACAACATAACACTTGCATTTTCTCTAGGAGTTATTACCATTTATGAGGGTAGTTTGTTGTTGTTTTAGGCCTCCAAATGACTAATGAAATTGGCCATTTGTCCTATTTAAGTATCTAAATTTTTTATATTTAACTGAGTTTCATAGTAAATTTTTTGTATATCTTGATGAAAGTTCAAAGTGTTAGCAGTTAAATTTTTTAACTATTTTGTCAAGAGATATAGCTAAACTTGAAGTTTAAGCCATATATGATTGTTTTCTTCACTAGTTGGATTGAAAAGAAGGCCTCTATGGCTTATTATGTTTAACTTGCTTATTTGTTTATCCATTCCCCCCACCTTAAGTTTGGGAGTCTCTCTAACTAGAGTTACATGTGTTAGAAAAAGGATTATAATTTTGTTGAGGTTTTCTCAAAGAACTGACCATATTAACTTGCTTTGTGGAGTCATCTTGAAGTGTCTGACACTTATTAGTAGGATGTCGAACATTGCTACAAATGCCACAAGCCATCACTCTTTCTAATTTATTCATTTCCAACTATCTTACCAATGATGTAAGATCATCAGGTATGCTTTCCAAAGAAGATACATTTACTTCATTACCCCTCCTGAAAGAGTTATTCGATATGACCCCAAACTATTCATGATTGAAGGACATGTTTGCAATTAGTTCCATTGCAACTTTTAGTGTTTTATCAGCTAGAGCACCCCTACTTGTTACATCTATCATATTTCAGTCAGTTGAAAGTAAACACTTATAAAAGTATTAATTGTTAACAATTAATCAATGATATGGGTAGTTATGGCACACCACTTTTTGAAATGTTTACTTTCAACTGACTGAAATATGATAGATGCAACAAGTGGAGGTGCTCTAGCTGATAAAACACTAGAAGCTACAAGGAACTGATTCCAATCACGACCGAAATATGATATAGGTAGTTAGCACACCACTTTTTGAATTGTTACCAATATTAATCTAGCGTCTTCCCACTATGTTTCCTTATCTTATATATTTCTTTTCGAATAGTTATTTCTTTAGATTCTAGAAAAACTTCTCAACGAATTTTCTCTTTATTTCATATCATATATTGATAATACCCTGAGGCAAGTAGTAAAACCAATATTATACATCATCTACGAGAGAAAAAGGAAATGCTTGTAATTTTATTTAATATTCAAAAACTCCATTGCGCTTCATAATTGTGCAAACAATATATAATTATTTCATGTGCTTGTGGGAATCTTCACTATCCATCGTTCTTAAGTTATGGCAATAAATGAATCAGCCTAAACTTCAATTCAAAGGTAGCATTATTGTTTAAAGTCAAAAAAGTGATGCAGTGTGGCTATTGATTCAAGTCAGGTATTGCCTACTCAAGGAGAGTATGATTTCCAACTATGTTTTCAATTGATTCAATTGCTAGAATTCCAATTTATGCCTCTTCAAAGTTAGGCTCAATACCCTCTAATTCAACTTTAAAATATGATGGTGGTGTAGATGTTGAAACTGCACTTTTTAAAGGATTCAACTTTCTAAGTATAACTTCTTTTTGTTTGCCAGTCTTTTCAATCTTTGGATTGAATTGCAAATTCTTCTATTGTCAAAAATGCATATTGTACATAAACCAAGCAATTTTTCAACAATGATTCTAAAATTTGGTGATGTTGTTGTAATCAAATTTAAAACCAAGATCAAACACACTAAAAGTGTAGTCAATGTTAAGCAAGGGTCGAACCCACGAGGAATTACTAATTTAAATGTAATACAAAAATTCACGATAATAGAATGGGGGAGCAAGGGGATTTGTTAACAATTAAATTAAAAATGCTGAACTAATTAACAATGAAAGAAATAATATTTTGAAATAAAAATCAATAAAAACAAGCCTTAGCTTACTATATCTTTTACCATTGGTATTTCATTAGTTTATTGACACTAAAATCACCAATTTATTTTTACAGATATTAATTGTGATTATTTCGTATTATCAGTTTTCATATGAATTACCAAGTAAAAACATGTATGATGTGGAACCTTAAGGCTAAAGAACCTGAAACCCCTTAAAGACACACTTTGGATAGAACATTAACAAAAAGAAATTCCCAACCCTTATGAACCCCCAATCAATTATATGAAAGGAAACACATATAATAAGGTTGATTTGAAAACAAGAATAGAAATTTTCCACAAGTGTTTACCTTGATAAGAATTATATTCTTGATGCAATAAAAGAAGATAAGAAATCCCCCTTAAGAATTCGTTATTCATCCAATCTAACCCTAAACAATGTTTATTATGGTGCATTTATAACCCTTGAAAAGAAAGAAACCCTAACTACGTAAAAGGTCTTTAAACATGGGCCTCCCACCACAATAACTAAAGCCTAAACTAATATTTCTAAAATACGATCCATTAAACCTAAAAGTTTTAACAAGCATAAGATACAAGTAGTAGGCTGCCGAAAGTTATGCTTCTAATGAAGAATAATTAATTAAACAAGAATGAAAGTCTTGTTGTATATTTCACCTAACATGATTAGTTATGATGGCATCAACCCTCATTGTCTCTTGAGATTCCATGCCAACTATAATTTAGCCCATATAGGATTAAAGTGTTTCTTTGAACTTCTTAGTTCCTGATCTTATTATTGGTCCCTCCAACATTACTAGCTTATCATTGGTTCCATATCTCTTATAAAGTATCATGGTCATGCTCACATCATCCCCTCCCTTTTTAAAAGGATTCGTCCTCGAATCTAAATCAAAGTCAAAAGGAGATAAGTTAGAAACATTAAAAGTAGCACTAACATTATACTCACCTGGCAAGCCTATCTTGTATGCATTGTCATTAATGCGTTCCAAAACTTGAAATGGTTCATCACCCCTTGCATCAAGTTTTGACTTCCTTTATTATGGAAAACTTTCTTTTCGCATATGCACCCAAATTCAATCACCCTGTAACAATGCCACAAACACACTAGGCAAATTTGGGCCAAGATCAGTGTTAATAAAAAAAAGTTTTCTTAAACCAAATCAAAATTAAAGCTTTCTTACCTAAGTGTGCACTCTTTAACTCTCTCTCTTTTGCATAAAAACATGATTGTGTTTTAACTTTTTCACTCCTCTTAATTTTTCTTTGCTCACTTTTCACGTTCTTTTCTTTCTTTTCACTCACTAATTTCTTCTCCCCAGCACATCCCACTTTCTTTTTCTCATTTGTGCAGTCACTCACCAGCCTTTAACTTTATTCTTCTCTCATGTCCTCTTTTCTCTCTTCTTTCTTTTTCACCTCACTACTTGAATCCCCACTTGATGATAATTGAATTTTCAATTGTTTAAGATATGCTTCTTTGGGTGATAAAGGAGTAAGGGTAACTTTCTACCCATTGTAATCGTGTATAACACACCTGTCAAATTGTCATGGCCTATCCAACAATATATGACCAGCTTGTATAGGCACAACATCGCATATAACTTCATCCACATATCTACTAATAAAGAATGGAACAACTAGTTGCTTAGTAACTTTAACTTCACTACTTTCATTCAACCATTGTAGCCTATATGGATTAGGGTGTTTATCACTTTTCAGCCCTAACTTTTCTACCAAAGTAGTATTAACCACATTAGTGCAGCTACCCCATCTATAATCATGTTGCAAGCTTTCCCACTTACTAAGCATCTCGTGTGAAATATGTTCTCCCTTTGTTCTAGGCTATCTTCCTTCATATTCAAGTTCAATGCACATCTAGTAACTAAAGATTCACCCTTCACAGC
>JANIJH010000003.1:44467416-44477894 GCA_024520975.1 Erythroxylum areolatum
GTCCCTTGTTGCGTTAATTTTTGGGCCCATTAATTGCCACCCAGTCCACTGTGTAGATGCTTCTAATTCCTTTTATTTTCTTGTGCCTTAAAACCCTCAATCCTCTAGTCTCCAAGTCTGCAGTTGTGTCCCTTCATTTAATTGCTTCTCATTTTGCTTCTCCATGTGTTGCTAATTGAAACCACAGCTCACCTGTCTCCTCCAATTTATTTCCTTGTTACGCCTATGTCTCCTGTCTTTGATTTAATTGCTGATTTCCTCTAATTTCCCACAATATGCAAAGATTCTAATTTCCTAAAAGGAAATATTAAATCAAATTAAGTCCCAATAATTGCATCAACAAGAGGAATAAAAAGGAATAATTAAAACATAAAGATTAGACAAATATGCACTTATCAATATAGCCAAAAGATTGAAAGCTGTTCGAAGTTTTTACTAACCAAAGAAGTCATGATCATGCATGGGCACGATTGCATGTTTGAAATCAACATTCAAAGTCGTGATCATGCTTCTAGCCAAAAGAGGAAAGTCACAATCGTGCTGAATCATGATCACAGTTTCCCATCTTGCACAATCGCGAGTTATCCTCTCCTTCCGAACCTCTGCATTTTTTTCTTTTTCTTTCTTTTATTCTTAATCAACTTCTCTAACTCATCTCTACTACATATTCGACTTCCATGCAACAAAATCATTCATAATCCATTCCATATTCCAGATTGAAACATATACATCAAAAATAGAAATTCATTCACTCTTCTACCTCATTCTCTATGTTTCTTCTGTCCTTCCGCAACACCTTCATTTTTCTACATAATTATTTTCTCCACATTCTTCAAATTTCCTCTCAACTTTCATTTTACACAATCTTTCTCATCTCCCAACCATCATCATACACCTATGTTTTAACTCTAAATTCATTCTTTTGTTCATCTTTAATAACTCTCAAAACTCACATATATGCATAGATATACACAATGAAAACAGAGACCTCATGTCTGTTTTGTTCAAAAAGTTTCTATGCCAAGTTATACCTATTTTCTAAGATCTTTCAACTCCAAAAATTATTTCTACAACCTCTTAAAACATTTTATTTTCAAAACCGAAAAAAAATCCACATTTCCATCTTATATTCACAAAGAACATGCAAAGTGAATATTTTTCTCATGAATATGGAATATTAACTAATTTACAAAATTTAATACATATATCAACAACTTACTCAATACTTACTTGTTAAATCTTCAACTTCGTCAAAATCTCAAGAAGCCCTAATCTCCGTGCAACTCACGTACATCATTATGGAAGTTGACAAGTTTCAGTTTTTCTTGAGGAAAATTAAAGAAAATGAAAGCATTGTTAAACTTTGGTGGAGTTTTGATGGAAAAATATGTGTAATGGAACAAGCTCAAAGAAGATAACCACAAAGAAGATATTTTTAAGACAAAACAAACAGTGTCTTTGTCTTTTAAAGTTAAAAAAATAGTAGTAAACATTTTAAGATCAACTTTACTTGTGACACTTGTCACTCATCCATCTCTTAAGGCTTTAACTAGTTCTCATTTAACTAGTCTAACCAAATCCAATATTTTTACTACAATTGTCTCCCAATTTTCAATATCATTTTCTCAAAAATGCTAAAGTCATCAATGAAATTTCTTCAATATCATTAAACCTTTATTTCTATTTCCTTTCATAATTTACTTTCCAAATGACATTTTTTCTAGTCCAAAATACTCATAATTTTTGGAAATTTTTTCTCCAAAATTCGCCAAAAATTCTAAGTCAATACATATATTCTCCACATCTATTTTCAATGCAATTAATTCACAATTCTTAATAAGAATCACATGTCACATATGTATATCAATTATACTCGGCAATTGTCAATGAATGCATGTACAATCATTTTAATGTGTGCCAAAATTCTTATTCACGTGTAGGTATGCTAACAACATGCATGAGCATGAAAATTCATTTTTCTTAATCTCTCATTGATCTCCCATATACCGTACTTTTGGGTTCTAACTCTTAATATGGGGACGGAATGTTACAAGATTCAGGTGGCCGATCCCCATCAATAAGGATGCAATCTGATTCTCAAAATCATAAAAATATTAAATGAATATGATCTGCATTTAAAAACAAATCTTGCAGATAGTTTTTGTCCTTGCACGTGACTATGCTTAGTCAGCAAAACGTCTACTAGCTTATATCTGTTTCCTTATCTGTCCATTTTATGACTTTTTACCTCATAATCAGCTCCAAGAATGCTCAAGAGTCCCTAATAACAAAAGATGAATAAGTTCATTAGGTTGAACTCAATTTGCACTCAACAAAAGGGAATTAGAACTCAGAATAGTGAAAATTAATCATCCTATCAATCATGTGTTCGTTGCTAATTTTCAGGAGTTAAAAGATTAAATCCTATCTACACTCTCATCCATGGTTCTAGTTGTTTTTTCTTTTTGCGACAGATCAATTATTGGAGAAAATATATTGTGCAACGATTTTATAAAAACCTCGCAAATAATTATTTGCTACTGAGATTTGGCAACCATTTCTGCAATAATTTTTTGCCATCGCTAAAATTTTTTTGCAATAAATTTGTTCTTTCAGGGTTAAAAGTTTTCGTCGCCAAAAACCTATTACGTTCACTATAAGAAAAACACCCTTTCTGTGACGTTTTAAAAACATCGCAAATGGTCAATAAACGTCGATGAAGCCTATTTGTGATGTTTTAAAAAACATCGCAGAAAACCTACACATTCAGCAACGTTTCGAAAATCGTTAGCAAAAGGTTGGGTAATTGGCAACGTCTTAAAAAAGCTTCGTGGATTGTAATGGTTTCCGTGACATTTATAAATAACATCATGGAAACCATGAAGCTATCTGCGATGTTTATAAAAGGTCACAAAATAGGTGACAATCCACGATGTTTGGGAAGAAATGTCGCAGATTGTTAGTAAATTAATTTTTGTAAATATCCAAGAATAATTTTGTTTTAATTAATTTTCAATTTTAAATAATTAAAATTTTCATTCATTCAAAAATAAAATTAATTTTGATAATTATTAAAATCGTAATTTGAATTTTTTATTTTTTCATTTATCTGAAAATAAATTTAGTCTAAAAATTATTCAATTATAAATATTATTTATTTTTTCATTAAATCTGAAAATGATTTTCAATTTTAATAATTATTTTTTCTTTTATTTTGTATCAATAGTCCGAAAATAATTTTAATTTAATTATTATTCTAATTTAATAATTATTTTTTAAAAACAAATTCTTTAAATCTTATTTATTTAATAACTATTTAATATTATTTATGGAATTTATTTATTTAAAACCAACTTTTTCCTCATTTCATTTCTCAAAACTGAAAGTCTACATTTTGTCTTTCAACCTTTATTACATGTACATCGACAAAACTTGGTACATAAGTACTACATGAAAGAGGAAAATATATCAAATCTTTTTAAGCCATCCAAAAATCCCAGCTGGCTGACCTTTGAGCCATGACTTTTCTTGCCAAATCACAATCTACACGGCAGTAAGGCCCCTCAGTAGCTAGAGTCATCTCTCGATCCTGAAATGACAACTTTGTAATTTTGGTGAGTTTGGCGAACTCAATGAGGTAACCATCATCTATGGTTCACTCAATTTATGCAACATATCATTTCACGTAACATAAAATCACATTGTTGCATATTTGATCACGTTTCACATTTTTACTTAAGCATAGGCAAATTATGCATTTCAATCAATTAAACATATATAACCAAATGCATATGAAATGATCGTGAGACTCTTTTCTAATTATTATGTTGTTATGACTGAGTGTCGGAACTGTCCCATATCTACTTTAGATACCGGGCTCATTAATAACTGTCCCTTATCCGATGAGGATACAGGACTCATTACACGTTAAGCCTGAGGCTCTGAAACACTTGTGAGCTCAAGGCTCATTTTCACTCGTTGAGGTTTAAGCTTTGATCGTTGGTTACTCTAGTCACATCTTCCATTATCTGATTATGCATTCATGAATGGAATGTATGTAACACAATCAATCACATTATAAAGCACATAGGTCTTCACATTCACATTCAAGCAGCACTTTAATATCTCAATCGACATTACATAATCATTAAACCTTTTGTCTGGAATTCACAATCAATTCTCATTCGTTCATTATTCAAAACATAATTATAAGCAAGCAATAATTGAGAGAAACCATCTAGGTTACTCACCAGTTGCTTCCAAAGCTAATGCCTGGAAGTTCCGACAACGTCTGGAGGTTGACGTTCCAGTTGCTCCTCTATATCAAACAACATATGCATATGTCACAATATGCACATATATAATTGTTCAATAATGCACATGTATAAAATGAATTATGTACAATGCAAATCATGACAATCTCGGGTATTTATCCATCAATTTTATCGCAAAGCCATTCTCATAACAAAACTCATCTTTTTTTTGTTCAAGTCACACTTTCGAGTCTACTATTCACATTAAATTAGAAAGTGAAGCTGAAGTGGTTTGGCCGTATTTTCTTTAAGCAAAGTGTTCCTCTATGTCTTATGATTCCATTGACACCAAATCACTCAATTTGGTTCAGTAAATAGGAAGATATACTTCAAATTTTTTCGGACTGTTCTTATCCAAAAATAGTGTACTATAGCCAATTTCCATCTAGAAATTGAACATCTTAGAGATCAAATTAAAATTCAGGTTCTTCATATAATTTGTATTCCTATTTATTTACTTTACTCCAAATCTAAAATCATCACAATTGGAATCCTACAGGTCCAGATATAATAAAAACACTGAAGTATGCTCAGTAAAAAGAATCCTATTTACATTGTTCCAACAGATTCCCACATTTTCATTTAATCCATCTTTTTCAATTCAACACCAATTACTACAAATTTTCATGGAGAGGTATAAAAATGTGTTCGGAATCTATTGCTTAAGAATAAATTCATTTGGAGGTCTGGAGAAGAAGTTATGGTCAAAAGTAGCAACCAAGTTTATGTCCTAACTCCTAATGAACCTATGTTGGAACAATAAGCATAACTTTCTCTAGAGCTGTCTGATTAATACCATATTTGGATTGGTTCGAAGAGGAAATCTAGATCTACAACTTTTATGAAGACCTCAAAGTGAAATTCTATCATTTAGAGACACACATCTGTGTGAAAACACACAATCTGACCGTGTGTCTTTTGGGTCAGATTTTGTTTTCTACATCAAAAACACACGGGCCATGTGAATTTACACGACCTGACCGTATAACCTTCGGGTTAACTAAAATTTTCATCTCCAAAACCCCTCCAAAGGATCCTATACCCATACTAACATCACCTATACACTTAATCTTCCCAAATTCACCACTTTTTATGCAATTGTCACCCTATAACCATTTAAACACCAATTATAATTCATTCACTCCAAATTCTCCACTCATTTAACTCATCATCTCAATGTATAACTTCTTCAAAAATGCCCAATTTCAATTCAACATCCTCCATGCACATTTCATACTCCCCATTTGATCATAAACACCCAAAATATAACACATTCCCATACACTCAAAACATAACACAACACAAACATTCATCCATAAATTTTGCTGCACCCAGTTGCTAAGTTCATGTCAAGATTTGGGACTCTTAAAGACAGAATTTAAACTAGATGTCTTCATAAGAAAGGTATCCATATGTCTCTAGTTTAATCCCAATCAAGAATCAACTCATTTGGATAACTACCGAACAAGTTATGGCTAAAACACAAAAGCATATTAGTGGAAATTTTTCTGCTAACATTTTCCAGATTTTCAAGCTTTTAACATTTACAACTAACTCATCTTATACCTAAACTATCTCTTCCATTTCATTTCCTCATCATTCTCTACCCAATTCAACTCAATAAATCACTCACAAACAAATCATGATCTATAATTGATCATTAACCAAAAATAGAGCTTATACACTTACCCATTCATAACTAGTTTTCCACACTCATCTAAAACCCACTTTGATGATCATTCAACCTCAAAACATCTCTATACCATTACATGAATTATTACTCATCCTATATATCCAAAAACAAGACATGTACATAAAATTTTCATCACCCATTACACATACATAAACCTTGCAAAATCAAGTCATTAAATCTCAATTTACCTATCATTCTAGCTTAAATTAACCATACCCATGACATTTAAAGCATAACTTACTTGATTAAGCTCCAAACTCTTCAAAATCTCACTCAAACCTAACTCCCAAGCATCCCACATTCATCATCATCTTGAGGTTGAAAGGCTTGGGTTTTTTGTGAGAATGGAAGAGAAAGCAAGGTGAAAGAGTAGCATGAAAGATGAGAGGGTTGGGTTTAATGTGGGTGGAGATTTAAAGAAGCAAAACTCATGAAGAAGAGGAAGAATAGAAACCACGAAAATGATGGAGAAAAACCAAAATAAAACACCAATGGCCTTTAAATGAGAAGCATCATGGAAGAACAACATAAAAAGGGGAATTAAATGCTTAATGGACTTAAGGCATTGTTTGGCAAGTGACATCCAATTCTTATAGCTTAAAAATCCAATTTCTATTCTAATTGTCTCCCAAATTTTCAATGAGACTTGTCAATTATTCCTAAAGTCATTTATCAAAATTTCTATTACCATGAGACAGTAAATTCTACTACCATTTAACAATTCTATTGCCACTAGGCATTTTTCCTAGTCCAGAAATTACCCCGAATTTTTGAAAAATTTCCTAAAATTCTCCCAAAATTCTAATTCAACAATTACACTCTCCAAATCAAATTTCCATACAAACAAACCACAATTCTCAGTAACAATCATATTTATTTAACAGTTATACCTGGAATGTCAATGACTGTATGTACAATTATGTTCATGTGCAAACTTTTCATTATTCACATATATGTGTATGACACATTATGCATGAGCATGCAAATGCATTTCTAAGCTCTCATTGATCACTCAGATTTAATATTCTAACCTCCCCGTAGGTAATGGGATGTTATATAAAATCTATTTAACATCTATAAATCACAATTCATAAATACTAAAATATAATTAGTTGTCAAAATAGTAGTGAAATTAAGTTTTTTGATCAAATAAACTAACCTTTGTAGCTGATTGCTCCCAATATTCGTATAAATCGATCCACTCTGCCACTGTGATAGTATGCGGCTTAACATCCTTTCCATGCTGAGTAAAATGCTTTTTTAAACTATATCTTTGATCTTTAGACCTTAAAGCAAGAAACTTCTTCACAGCAGCATATACTTTATTGTCAGTCCTCAATCCCTTGACTTCCAACTTTTACCGCAAAAAAATATAAATTATTGTTCGAAGCTTTAGACATATGAAAAACACGTACAAATTAGATAGGTTTATAATACTTACGTCTAACTTATCAAATACAATGTCCAACCTGTAGTGCTTATAAAAAAAGAGCCCACTGTGGGAATAATAGTCTGATTTACTAGTGTTTGATAATTAGAAGCAGGAAGCATCTCTTAAGAAGTGGATGGAGAACTAATATTGCGTCATATATGCATAATTTGTTCATATTTATCTCTAGGATGAGTGATAGGCTTAGATGTGACATCTCTTGGTGTTGGAGTAGGCTTACAAGGTGCAGGTGTCTGATTTTGTGGCTGTGTACGAGTAGATGGCTCATTAGCTACGTTTTCAAGAAGCTAACGGTATTGTAACTTCAATTTTATTAGTACTAAGCTACTTGGTGCAGCCTTATTCTTCTTCTTGGGTAGACCAGGCCCCATGTGAATCACCTGCATTCAATTTGACATTAGATTTCAAAGTAATATGCATCAACCATATTTAAAGAAAATAGCTAAAACTGACATGCTCTCAATAAATGATTCAGAATTCTTGTTTCTCCTCCCCAATAAATTAGTTCAAATCCAACAAAGTATAGTAGTCATAATAGTTAAAGGTTCAGATGGCAATTGGATCTGATTAAATTATGGCTAAATTCATAATATTAGTCATGAAAGGTTTTATCAGGATCCCCAAAGAAGGAAGGTTAAGATCTCTTTCAGTGGGGGACAATCAATGTTCTATGCAAACAAACATAAATCCAAATCTCATTATGTAAGCTCATCATGCTTTTCTACTGACATTTGGTTAAGTATTAAGTAAAGGGAAAATGTTAAGTTTTATCAAAATGAAAAAGCAATGGTTCATTCATACTATAGATTAAAGAATCAAATAGCTAACAAAGCAAGTGGGGTCAATAATGGAATTGTTTGTAGTCATTTAAGAGTAATTCAATAATGAGAAGAAGTTATTCAAAACTAAATGCATTTGACTATTCACTTGAAAGACAACAAGAAAATGTCGCTTAAGACAAAGTTTATTGTGAAAAGAAATAATTACCAAGAAAGATTTAAACTTAATGTTGAAGAATTAAATTCCTAAACACTACAAGTGACTTCTAGAAACCTATTAGTTTGATTTATGTGTTTGTTTCAATTCCTAGTTGTTTCATTTACTTTCATTGTACTTTTTATTTTCACTCTCAATTCGAAGTTGTAGCAGCCCCTATTTTCAGTTTATAGTAATCATCTGTAAGTACTATGTCACTATGTGCCTCTTTTGTAAGAGACTGACATGATGATTAGCATCTAAAAGGGTAGTGAACTGAAATTACAGGATCTTATGACAGCTAAGGTGGCATTAATTTGAAAATGTTTATAAATCTTTTTAAAAAGACAGAAATTGCACAATTTTTAAACCAAAAAATAAAAGTATAGAGATGGCTTTTCAGGACATTTTTCTTTATTACAGATTGGTCATGTTATCAAGAGGAATAATAGTAAACTTGTCTACTAGTATGAGAGAAGATGACGACTAGAGTAATATTAGTTTTTCATTTTTCTTAAGTCTCCGTTAGATATCACAATGAAGATGATGAATAGGAACCATAATATTTTGTAACCTAGATCTTTTGGACTAATCTAAATCATTTATACCTCTAGACTATATATATTTTATTCAATGAAATCAATTAATTTTTGAAAAAAATCTCAAATATCCCTTTTGTTGTTTTATTCATACTGCTCCTCCAAGCTACAGTTTACATCTTACGCGTAAATCATCTACACTGCCAAAAAAGAAAGAGTATAAACTGTTGGACCCTATTTTTGAAGCCCAAAAATCATTCCAAATACCATAAGACTTGAGCGTGCGTATTACCTTGTAAGGTTGTTCCAATAAACCCTCATTAGCCATCATCCCATAAGGGTGGCGTGCCCAAACAAGTCAATCATCACAAATGAACTCATTTCTCCTTTTTCCAAACAGATTTTGAGAAACTTCCAACTATAATTTCAATTTGACTTCTTCAGAACATTTGTTCCGTATTTTCTTAAGTTTCTAATGACACCAAAATCATGAAATTCGGTTCAAAAATTTAAAAATTATAGCCCAAACATTTTCGGGCTATTTTTAGACTAAACCAGTACACTATGCTCAACTTCCATCATGAAATTGATAGTCTTAGAGACTAAATTAAAATTTGAATCCTTCAGATACTTTATAGCTCTGTGTCTCTAGTTTATTTAGAAATAACAATCATCTCATTTCAAGCTCTACAGATCAAGATATCATCCAAATATTGAAGTATGTTCAGTGAAAATGTCCAGTTCATATTCTTCCAACTGATACCGTTATTTTGATTTTATCCATATTTTTTCAATCAAAACCAAAAGCTATAAATTTTTATGAAGAGATAAAGAAATGTGTTATGAATCCAACGCTTCAAAAAGCAAGTCATTTGGAGGTTGGACGAAAGAGTTATGGTCAAAAGAGTGAAACATGTTTAGGTGAGGGGGAAAACCCGCGAGTCACGATCGTGTTGCAATTTTTCACGCTCCTCCTCCTGCTCTTCTTCTTCCAACATCCCAACTTCTAAACCCCATAAATTTTGATCCAAAGCTCCAAATTTTGCAAACTTTATATCAATGGGAAGATAAAAGAAAACTCTACAATTCTATGAAAAACTTAGAAACAATTCCTATCTCTACAAGGGTCAAAATTTCAATCAAAGTGGCTGTCCCAAAAGTTCCATCCTAAACAGCACCCAAATTTTTAATGATCAAATTTTCCAACTCCATTGTCCAAAAATTTCATACTTTATATCTATGGGACGTTGAAAAGATAGGCTACAACTTTTGTGAAGACAACTTTGTCTAATTCTTCCTAAATTATTCCAGTTTTTTCCTTGAAATCAGTATACAATTTTTACCGAAAGACTTGAAAATTTTTCTCAATTTCACTTCCTCTCGTGCAACATCATTCTTAACCATCCAACTACATTTCATTATTCATTCCTTTTTTCTTATCCACATCATCTCACTGATATGCAACAACAATCCATATTCAAAATTTATCTTCCTAATTTGATAACTTT
>JANIJH010000003.1:44766151-44776916 GCA_024520975.1 Erythroxylum areolatum
GAATAATACAAAGTATTTAAAATATTACAAATTACAATAATACAATTTTATCATTTTAATAACAGGCTGTTTGGAAATTTTTGAATTGAATTTATTAACGAATTGAATTCAATTACATTAATGAGATTGAATTGAATTCAATTTATACTGTTTGGAACAAATCCAAAAATATTATAATTGAATTCAATTACACTGTTTGGAACAAATCCAATAAGATTAGAATTATTGTTATAAGTTTTCTACTTATTATTATTCTTATTATTATTAACATTATTATTTTTTATTAATTTTATTATACGAAATTAATTATTATTATTATTAATATTATTAATTATTAATTATTGATATAAATTTTCTACTTATTATTATTCTTATTATTATTAATATTATTAATTTTATTATACGAAATTTATTATTATTATTATTATTATTGTTATTATTATTATTATAAATTTTGTACTTATTAATATGATTATTATTATTATTGTTAAAAGATTAAGTCCTATCTACACTCTCATCCATAGTTTTAGTTGTTTTTATGAATAGAGATATGACTCCTAGATTTCCTTTGTAGTCAGCATCTTTTCAAGGTTTTAGACTCATCTTGCTCTTCTTTATAATTTGCCTACGGGCCTCTTGGTTCCAGTTACACTGTCCTATGAGATCTGAACCCTAGTTGATTCATTTTGGTTACAGCTTTGTACATTGTTTGCAGCCTTATCCAAACTTTGATTCTTTTGCTAGCTAGAAGCTTTGATCATGTTTTCGTTAGTTCTAATTCTAAGAATATTACATTCTATTATTTATTAAAAAAGACACTCGCTACAAGAAAAAAGACATTCTGCGATGTTTTTAAAATATCACAGAATATTCAAAAAACGTCACAGAATACATTCTGCGACGTTTTAAAAAACGTCGCGGAATGTGGCGTAAGTAAAAGGTTTTTGCGACGTTTTATGTAAAACGTTACGGAAAATACTGACATTCTGCGACGTCTACAAAAACGTCACTAAAAGTTTGAACAATCCGTGACATTTTTAACATTTCACGACGTTTTTAAAACATCACAGAATATGAAGGAATCCGCGACGTTTTTTGGAAACGTCACAGAATGTCTTCCGTGACATTTTTATTATTATTTGTATTATTTTTTATTATTTTTCTATTTTTTTGAAAATCATATTAATTTAATAATTTTTATTTTTAATAATAATTTTTTAAAATACAATTTTTTAAATCTTATTTATTTAATAACTATTCAATATTATTTATGAAGTTTATTTATTTAATAATTCTTTAATTTTTTATTATATCATTAATTGTAATAATTATTCATGTATCACAAGAATTTTATACCTGTAGACAATATATTATTTAATTGCAATTCACAAATATATCATAATACACTAATTAATATCAAAATACACTAATTACAATTCGCAAATAAGTCATAATATACTAATTAATCTGAAGATTTATCTATTATCTGACTACCAAGAGTCCTTTGTTGAAAGAACATCCATTAGATACTATACAAGTTTGTAAGACATAAGATAAGGAAGAAATATTGTGGGTAATTTTGAGGGAAGAAGTAGCAGTATACAAGCTTGTGCTTCTTTTGATTACTACAAGCTAAAAGTATGTCTTTACCAATAGCAGCTGTGGAGCTTCAAATACGCGACTAACCAAAGCTGAAAACAAAGTATGAGGATTCCCAACAACAATGGCCCCTTCAATCCATTCACGCAGCTATGGAGCTTCAAGTTCATGACTAACCACAGCTTCACTTGGAAACTACAATCACTTGGCAACCTTGTGTATTTGGAAAACAGCATGTAAATCGTAGGACAAGAAGATGGGAACTGCAAGTGCCATGGTTGCAACAGTAAACATAGCTTGCAACACAATGTACATGAGTAATCGATTCTAATCGCCGAGTAAACCACTTAGATGCCACCATATATTGTTTGCTTTTTGCGCCTTTTCAGACAGCTCCCTGGCATACAAAAGCAACGTTCAACAAGTATTTCATAAAATCAGGCACAATCACAAGTACTTATATGTCAACTTAAAGAGATAGAAACTCCAGAACCTGTATGAAGTCATGACCTCAGGATCTCTCAACAATCTCTGCTGACGTAGGACATTGACAATCAAAAAGTAGAGGACCTGCCACAGGCTATAAGCAACCAAGGGCACCCAGAACAACCAAGTCAATAGGTAGGACTTGTCTTCTACTACATATGGCCATGAAGTTCTGAGGGAAGTTCCTTCAGGGTGCATGGCTTCAAATGTAACAGGATTCCACCACCGAATGGTGAAGAAAACTATTCCTGACAAGAAAAACCATTATTGCTAGATTTTTGGAATTTAACTGATGTTTGACCAAATAGGTTGCACCAGAATCACAAAACTCATCGTCTAAAGGCGCAAGGACTTGACTCTTATCTAATGTTGTGGTACTCTTACCAATGTTGTAATAATATCATAATGAACATTGGACGTAGTCTATGCTCTACCACTTTGAGGAGAGGTTCTAACAACACAAGATTTTCTGGAACCTAAATCTAGATGCAACCAGTTATAAGGAACAACATCCAACAGTAAGTAACTGAAAAGCTCAAAAATCAGACCATTCAATATTGATTCAATAGACTGCTAGTTGATCAAGTAAAAGCAGTGTGTAAAACTTTTGAGGTCTAATTACATTAAGACCCTCAATAGTTTGACAGATTTTAAAAAAAATAACTTCAGAATTTGAATTTAGCCTTAAGAGATTTCTATTGTTGGATAATTAATCAGTCAATATAATATCAGCGATTAAAATACGGTTTTTGTTAAATTGATGTCAAAACATGGTTAACCAATGGTAAGTATATACTTTGTCTTGCTGACTAGTTATGATATTAATCCAGCTTTCAAAATAAACTGGAACTAAAGCTATCACCATATTCGAATACTTCATGTTGTTAGACGATTGTTTTCTATAACAGCCACTCAATACTTCAGCAGCTAGCAAAACCCAGAAAAATAAAAAGATTCAAGAACACGAAATTATCATGACAGATTTTTTTAATGTGCGGGGCAATTATGATAAGCATTCATACTAAAACAGTGAGAGAAAATTAATGTGCTCAATATAAATCCATATAATTCCCACAAAAAAGAGGCAAACAATATCAGTTCGAGGAAAATAGTGCAGGTACCATTATTTGGGGGCTTGTGCAGTTTATAGAACTAAATCTTTGAATAAGAGACCAACTCATCTGGTAGAAGATGTATAAGGACACTAACAAGTTTGTCAACAGAACTGAAAACCAAGCTGCAATGCCAAACAATCAACGCCCATGCTAAAGGACCCTGTAGTTGTCGTTAAATGGGTCAGAACATGCACAGGATAAACCGTATAAAAGGTACAAAGTTGATAACTTACTTCAGCAAAAGAGAAGCAAACCGTGAAAAGCTTTTCATTTTTTGGATACAAAAGAAGGTTGATCAAGAAGACCATATTAGCATAATAGCAGAAATCCTGAAACACAAAAAAATCACGTCATTTTCTGCATCTTGTTCTCGAAAACTTAAAACTTATACATCTACCACAATTTGCAGTTATTAGAAATCTCGTGGTTTTAAGATACTTGCGTCTATAATCAATGGATGAAAATGTTAACACTAAAGCCTAAATTGGAAAGTTTGGCACAAGTTTATTCAAATTTACTGCATACCAACTCCTCCATACGGAGCCATTTGAAGCATAGGATTGCTTTTATGACCCTTTGCCTCCCCAACATCCAATCAAACCACCAAAAGAACAATTTAGCCAGTCACATGTTGACAGCATCAATTGCTAGCTGCTGTTGTTGCCAGTCACATGTTGACAGCATCAATTGCTAGCTGCTGTTGTTGACAGCAGCAAGCAATTGATGCTGTCCATCCACCAAAGACAAGCACATACATAAATCAGAACAAGAATCTATACAAGTAAATTGTAATTCTAATGCCAAACCTACTAACAATTGATGTCCATCCGAATAAAAATACATAAACTGAACCAGCAATTAACATAAGCTACAAGTAAGTACCTTGTCATTTCGTTTATAGGTCGGCAGAAAAGACCCCTCCCTCTGATCAGATTCTCATAAAAGAGTGCTAGGATGATGTTCTTAATGCTCATGGCATTGACCTTGTTATCTCTATTCCTATCTCTCTGTTCCCTACTTCTGTGACCATCCTCAGTTTCATGACGTCTATGCCTATTCTCAACATGGGTTCTCTCTCTCTCGCCCATCCCGATTATTCCTTCTCTTATCATCATCTGATGTTAGAACTCTAGCTGAATATACTAGAGTTTGCTATATTGATATTGATAATAACAGCAGTATAAGGCTATTACAAGGTGATTTACTATGAACACCTTCTATCCAGAGCTGAATAAGCTCCTCAAGGAGAATAGAATCTCTATGTCACAATATTCTCACTCCTTACTTCTTTCTCGAATGCCTTTCCTCTCTCTGCCCCCTTACTTAGCTATCAACCCGTACATTCTGTTATTTCCCAACCGTTTACCCACACTCCTAACTAACTTGTCCATCATTACCCACATTACCCACAACCCCCTCTCTCTTTCTTCTCGAGTATACTCTCCATATCCTAGGTTTGTTGGTAATGATCCTAACATTGCCCCCTTCTTGAAAAGCAGCCTTGTCCCTAAGGCTGAAATGAGGAAATTGACTCTGAATAACAAATTCATCTTCTCGTGTAGCGTTCTCTATCGGTTTTCCCTCCCAATGAATCAACCATTGAGTAGTTGACTGTCCATCCTTAGAAATCACCCTGCTAGCCAGTGCAGATTCTGGTTCTACCTCCTCCTCAAGCTCCACTTCCATTCCTTCAGGTAAAGCCTCATCAAACGTGTAGTGTCCCACAGCTTTTTTAAGCTGAGACACATGAAAAACCGGGTGAACCCGAGAATGCAATGGAAGTTTAAGTTTATAAGCAACAGCCCCCAACTTCTCCAAACTTTGGAAAGGACCGAAATATCTGGCCGCTAATTTCTGGTTGATTCGTCGGGCCACCGTGAGTTGCTTGTGAGGACGGAGCTTAAGAAAACCCATTCACGCGCTTGGAAAGATACTGGTTGTCTCTTTCTATCAGCATACTTCCTCATCTACTCTTGAGCTTTAAGAAGATTGTATTTGAGCTGAGTCAAAGCTTCATCTCTATCCACCAACTCCCTAGCCACTGCCTCCACCTTAGTTTCGCCTTGCACAAACCGAACCAATGTAGAAGGTTTTCGGCCATATACTAATTCAAAAGGGGTTGAACCCGTAGACACATGGTAGGTGGTGTTGTACCATAATTCAGCCCATGACACCCAAGAAGACCAATGTTTGGGTTGCTCAGAAGCAAAACACTTCAAGTAGGTCTCTAGACATTGGTTCAGTACCTCAGTTTACCCATTCGTCTCCGGATGATATGAGGAGCTCATTTTCAACATAGTGCCTTGTAGTCGAAATAATTCCCGCCAAAAGTAGCTCACGAACAAGGGATCCCGATCACTTATGGTCAATAAAGGAACTCCATGTAAATGCACCACTTCTCTCACGAATATTTCAGCCACATTTTTGACAATATATGGGTGCTTCAATAAAATAAAGTGACCATATTTAGTCAAATGATCAACCACCACTAGTATTGCCTCATATCCCTTAGACTTCGAAAGTCCTATGATGAAATCCATTGATATATCTTCCCAAATCTAATGGGGAATAGGAAGGGGCTGCAACAAACCCCCAGGAGAGGTAGCAACATACTCTTGCCTTTGGCAAATGCCACAAGACTTAACAAAGTCTTGAATGGACCTTTTCATACCGATCCAATAGAGATTGCTAGCGATCCATCGATATGTGCGTAGAAAACCTGAATGGGCTCCCATAGGTGAAGAGTGGAATTCCTTAAGGAGTAAGGGAATGAAAGTAGAATGAGCGGATATCACTAGCCTTCCCTTATGTAGGAGAACTCCTTGGTGCCATTGAAACCCTTTTCTTGCATCAGGATTTTGTTGTAATGCTTTGATAATGTCACTCAATATAGGTTCATTATCGACCTCTTGCTATAGAATTTTACCATCAACCCATAATGGATATGAAATCATAGTCTTCAACTCACCCTCTTCATGAATCCGAGACAAAGCATCAGCAGCTTTGTGTGGGATTTGTTAGAAGATTATGGGATTGATTAGAATATGTTGACAATATTTTGCAATAACAAGAGTGTCATAGACATCTCTAAGAATCTGGTTCAATATTTAAGAATGAAACACATCGATATGAGTTATCACAATATTCAAGAGCTTGTGGAAAGCAAAATAGTCACTTTGTCATATGTATCTATGGAAAAGTAGTTGGCGGATATCTTTACGAAACCTCTTGATGCAGTAAAATTTGAACTTCTTCAAGGTTCTTTGGGACTTTATGCTTTACATTACTGATGTAATATTTATTTAAAAAATTAAAAAACGGTGCATTTTTCATCCAAGGAATTCAAAATCCCTAAATGTCTTTCTCTTTATCGCCAGCGGCCTCTTTCCACCTTTCATATATGTCCACTCCAAAGCTCCAAATCACTCACGTGGTTGTAGTCTCAAGCTTCTAAACACCCACAAAATTGTGTTGAAGTTTTCTCCATCATGAACTCAGCATTTGTGTGGGATTTGTGATCCTCCATTGAAGAGCCATCTCTTCTTTCTACAGTATTGCTTCTTTTCACTTCACGGTAGCTCCAATTTGTTGATTTTGTTTGGGTCTTGGCTGTTGTCCTGAAAATGTGAGCAAGAACAAAGAGAAAATGTCACCTTCGGTGTTAACAAAGAAAACAGTAGCTCCATCACGTCGTTCAAGTTGATTAATGCTCAACCTGACACTCGAAAGGAGATTCACTAAGGCTGGTTCATCTTCAGTGGCTCCTATTAATATCCCCGACACTACTTCTGCTCAAAAAAAGTACCAGATCTAGATGATGATGTTACTCGGGTCATATTATCCATGAAGTTAGAATAGGTAAGGAACTTTCAATCTATCTCTATAGATCTAATTCTCAAAATTAGGTCGTTATCTTTTCCTACCTAATAAGAGTTATTCTTAGATAATTATATTTTCAACAATTAAAAGTTAGAATTATTATTCTTTATGAGCAATTTGTCTTGATATACTCCCAGTGAAGAGGATAACCATACTTCTACTGATGTTCTTATAGACATGATAAATTTACAATTATCTTCAAAACAAACTCTTTGAATTCATCATAAGAGTGAATCTTTCAATAACTCGTAGCCTTTCAACTATACATCAAATGTATCAATAAAGGCAATAGTTCCGATTGGATGTATTGTTATGAGATTGAACCTTTTAAATCTCATTTTACTCCCGCTACTTATCTTGAAAACCATTATCCTATAAACATATATTAAAACAAACATTTTGTTCAATAAGTCTCCAAGATTATATTTAACTATTTGGATAGCTCATAACTTTTTATTACACAATTTAATTCTAAAGTAAATGGATAATAAAAGCTTCAGCTACGCATCATATCCTTAAATCATTAACTTTGACTCTTTTAAAGACTTAGCATTTCATATCCAATATGAAATTTTATAAGTTGATTCAATTGGAACTATTGAAGATAAGTTATTGTATTAGGCATAACTATAGAAGAAATAATATTGCATCATACAATATCTTATATTGTATTTTCATCCTTACATGAATCCATATTCATTTATATCTACAAAGTGATATTAATGTATACGAGACATTACTTATTAAATAAAAAGAAAATAAATAATAAGCTACAATTGCAATATAAAAAGTAATATATTCAAATAAATCATTAACTATATATATTCATCAAATCCATATTCATTTATATCTACAAAGTGATATTCAACTACGTAATGGTTATTAGCATATAAAGAGACCTAAAACTTTAATATTTGGATTATACAATAAATTATGATCTTTTATTTGAATAAGTTCATTTTCTATATTATATGAAAACCTAAAATATGTAACTGATAGTAGTTAAATATTTATAAAAGAGGTTTTGTAAATTTTAATTTAAAAATATTTAATATAATTAATATAATCAAATAATATTAAATAGTATATTGGAATTGATTGTTTTTTAAAATTAAGGTATTTTATTTATTAAAAATTGAATTGGTTATACTATTAATGAAATAATTCCTTTATAGATTCTCTTTAAAAAAAATTAAAGTTCATTACTTTAAATAGAATCCTTTCGTAAAATTTATTATTTTCAACATTCATTCAAAAAAAATTATCATTTTTTGTGTGTGGAGAATTTAAAAGTTAATTTCTTAGTTGTATATATAATATATTTTAATGGAACTTATAACAAGTTAACAGTAATTTTAAAGTTACATTAGGCAGTTAATATTGATTGTTAAAATATTAAGATTAAAGACTTTTTAGACAAATTAATAAAAAATATTTTTTACCGCAAAAGTTATATAAAAACTGTATGCCACTTATATGGATTATAAAATTGTATATATTTATTATAAACTTATTTATTGATAGAAAGAGAGAGAAGAAATTTTCCATGACATTGGCTATGTATACGTTGTATAACAACCTAAGATTTAATTATTAAAAATTTATAAATGGAGTAATCTTAAGTTGGAAACAAATTTAATGATGAAGTGAGATAATAAAAAAGTAAGACATATAATTCATTGTAATAAGATTTTATATTATATATGATGTCTTAATTAATTGTATATGGGCTCTCATAAATTTAGTTCAATTTTTCTTTAAACCCCTTCAAAACTTGTTAGATTTGAAAATCTATCAAAATCCTTCAATAATTAGCTGCTCTAAGTTATTTTACAATGAATTATAAATTTCAATTTTGAAGTCTTTTTGTGGAATTGTAATCTACTTGATATATGTTAGCATAAGAATTTCAAGTCACGGTTTCTTAAATTACGGAAACCATCTAGAAGGCATAGAATTATCGTGCATAATTGGAACGGTTCTAATTTCATTTGCACTTTATCTTAAGAACTCTCCTATACCTTCGTTTTTAGGAGAGAGATGGATACAAAAGTTTCAATGTAAATAGAGCTAACTATTCAAAGAATTAGGAAAATTAAATTTTGTATACAAATAAAGAAGACGAACATAAATCAGTTCTTACAAAATTTGGTGGAAATTTTTGTTTTATATGGTCGTTTTTGAATCTGTCTTCATTCAAAACTTAAGTAATGGTATTATTGTCGATAGTAACGTTTTAACTTCGTCTTAAGTAAAGACAAAATATGCAACACAATATCTTATTTGCACCTCATCTAACTCATATTATATGAGTACATCTTTTTTATATTTATGTACTATAATGAATAACATCTAGTCGTTCACCTGCTCATTTAACTAGTTTGATTATTATATGTGCGACGATGCTAATTAAAAGATACTACAGGACTTGTGATCTATTAAATATAAAAAGTGCCAGTGTCATCAATTATTGATATAAAATATACCAGGACAGCAGCAGCTGGCGTAATTACATGCCTAGATAACAAAGTTAACAAAAACAATTAAGAAGAATGAAAAGAAATAGGTAACTATGGCACACCATTGCTAGATACGACTTTATTAAAATCGAAATAATTGAGTCGCATTTGCTCGAATTAACAGAAATTTCCTAATTTGACGTAGACGACACACTAGAAGAGAATTGCAATTCGAGGAAAAGACGGAAGCAATTAAAAGCACTGCATGACTAATTACCTAATCTTCTTTGAAGCTCTCAATTTTATGTAGCATTGAAGGCCCATGCCTAGTCTTTGTTTACAATACTAATTGCCCAATCTTCTCTGAAGCTTTCAATTTTTTGTGGCATCAAGGGGAATATTCTCTCGTGCAAATTCTCAACGAAACATTTAACTAGTGATTTCCACCCATTACACTTATCAATGCTCTAATTAGTGCTTCTGACAAGATGTACTAACTGACAATCTCTAGCATAAAAAAGCTGGAACACTTTTCTATTTAAAAATAAATAAATGTGAACTATTTTACAAGATCTGCTTATGACCTTATATGATTAAAAACTCTTTTAATTCTAGTTGTTGGATAGAATTTAATATTTGTTATGTTAGTTCATCTGCCACGTTAATTAATAAGAAACACCTTAAGTAGTTTTAAAAATTTTAAACACCTCATATAAAAAAGGTAAAAGATATAAAATTTATAAAAATATATCTTTATTTTAAGTAGTTTTAGAATATCTCTATAATCTTTAATTTCTTAAAAAATTTGTGGTTTTCAGTTTTTTAAAGCATTCTTTCTATTAATTTTTTGTCAAAAATAAAGATAAATATATATGATATTAACTTTAGATATGCATCAATCAAACTTTATTAATACAAAGACTTTGCTTAATTCTTAAATTTGAATCAAACTAATTAATTAAATATAAGATAATTATAATTAAAGAAAAGTTTCATATCTTTTACATTAAAAAAAGGGGGTAGAAAACAATTCACTACAACAAATCACTTTATTAACCGTCGGTAAAAGCGGAAAATACCGTCAGTGAATGTGATCACCGACGGAATTTGGAGGGGAAAAATTTGGTCGTTAATCTGTCCGAAGGTAAATCTACCGACCAAAATAATCCGTCGCAAATTTGCGACGGACTTGACGACGGGACGTTGTTGTCGGTATGTAATTATCGA
>JANIJH010000003.1:44787942-44806418 GCA_024520975.1 Erythroxylum areolatum
GCCAAAATACTTATGCACAATTTAAGCAAATAGTTAATAAGCAAATAACAAACATAATTCGTACTAAATTCCTTTAAGATTCTAACCCCTAATGTGGGGCGTTACAATTGAATTCTACATATATATTGTTTTGATGAAAAAAAAAGTGTACCGATTACTGATGAATGGTTTATATTATTGTTTAGCACGCCACCCTCGTGGGATACGGACTCGGATATCACCGTCGATGTCGGGTTCGGGTCGCGCGGGAGTGGGGTGTTACATTTAGGGTACAAAATTTTAAAATTGCAAAATAATCCTCCGGTATTCCTAAATTTACAGTACCAGCCGGTATGCGTCGGTATTTTAGGTACCAACCAGTACTGATCAGAAAAAATCGATACTAGTCGGTATTTAAGGCCGGTACCGAAGCAACCATTCAGTAATCTTAACCATGAGTGTACATTATAGTCCTTCTCGGATCCTCACAAAGTGAAGAGCGTTGTGCACTGAGTACATTGACTTTATAATACATATGTTGTTAGCTAGTTTTGATCCTTGCAAAACGGAGACCCTTGTGCACTCAGTACGTTAACTTTATAATACATATGTTGTTAGCTAGTTTTGATGTTCCCTCTCTGACTAGAGAAAGAGCATCTCCAGCGTTGCAGGTACTTGTGCATTGAATGACTTGGTGTTTAGAAATTGAGCGAGCTTATTTCCTATATCAATTTAAATTTCCATTTTGAAGATTACATGTTAGTTACACAGGGAAGGCGTAATGAAACAAAAGTACAAGAAAACACAATTCATGGTCTGCAAAGGAAAAGAAACAAAAATGTGCACTCCACTACAAGATATATAATACAATAACTCCGTTCAAGAAACTCACAACTTTAGAAAAAATGAATCTATCAAACTGCCCTCTCACAAACAAATTTCAAGAGAAATCAGAAGAAAAGAACATTATTATGCTCAATCATTTAACTATCATCCATAGGGAACACAAATAAACTGTGTAAAGAATGCCTGAAAACACTAACATATGGACAGCTTACCCCAAAAATTATATTTAAAAATTATCAATAATTCAATAATGAATACTTCACACATAGAGCAATCTTCCCCTTGGAAACCCCAAGTTTAGCTTATGTTACCAACCAATGACCTGGAGTATCTTGTTGTCCCTTCAACATTTCACTCACGTCAACAGTTTTTGTTAGTTTCCTAATGCTGCTTATTCCTTCTCATTGGTAGGTCTTTCGTCGCAAATTGATGAGGATGCTCCACCAACTCGTGGTACAGAGGGTTTGAAGGGATATGATCACGCACAGACTGCTTTATTGTACATCCTGGAACTTTTGAGAAGAGGAGCTTCAGATGTAAAACATTTTAGGCACCAAATTCTTGAACACTAAGCTGAGCTACTGTAACAATGTGGACACTGGAGAGATCTCCAACAGAAGTGTCTATGTAGTCTATTGGTGCAGTACTTACATGGGAGAAAATTTTCCACTTGATAGGCTCAAACTAATGGCTGTCCTGCTCCTTAGGACCTCGCCATTTGGGTGCACGTATGGCCACATGTGCATCACAATGTGGCTGAAGGATCTTCGAAAGGGACACTAGATGTTGTAAATGGATGGAAAGTTGATTTTGTTTACTTCCATCTAGGCTAAGTCTAAGGCCAATAACTGGCTTATGACCGACTGTCACCTAAGTGAAGGAAACTATGAATTCTACTAACATCCAAGAAATGTTTTGAAAGAACACATCTAAGGTTTAGAAGGAGATCTATTGGTTCAGAGAAGAAAGAAAAAGAATAGGTAGCTGCCTGTACTCCACTTATATTATCCATCTTAACTCAACATGGGATCAAAAGCTGAAATTTCATATTTTAGGGCTAAGAATTCAATGATTCGGTTTCCCTATGTGATCAAATAAAACATCCTAAAACTTTATGTTGGCATAAGTAGTAACTAAAACTGCAAGAACATTATTCTATGGCATATTGTTTGCAAAGCTTCATCGCACTCAAAAGGATTGAAGGCCTTTTGTCCCAAGGTTGGATCATGATTTCATAGTAATGCTCTTTTCTTAATGTTTTGTCCACTAGGAGCAAATTTGAGTTTTCATAAGCATACTTTTAGGGAAAACAAATCTCAAAATCTCTTAAATGTAAGATCAGCAACCTATATACTGATTGCATTTCTACAGCAGCTTTCCAAATTTTTGAACTTATCATCCACCAACTCCTATTGACTCTTTTCAGATATCACAAGAAACCTTTTCTTGAGCAAAATGAGCATTTTGCATCCGTCACCATGTCAAGACATAATGGATGACAGTAAAACAGTTACCTAATATGGGCTGATATAAAGCTTGGGCCCCATCAAGCTGAACTAAAGTGATTGGCAAAGAGCCTCCTTCTTTGCAAGTTATTCTGTTCTGAAGCCAAACCTAAGATATTTGGAAGTCTAAAAAATATTGCAAATCCTCAATGAGAGGCTTTTCTGGATGAAATACATAGATAATTAAAACCCATGCTAAAACTTTATATAGAAAACAAATTGTGGGCAGCAGAAATTACATGCAAAATATAGTTCTTTTATCGCTCAAACCACAATTGCCAGTCTATTCTCCATTATCAATGTTGTTTTTCTAAATTTGAAGCATAATACGTAAATAGAAGTGAAGAAAAAAAGACGTTTTTGATGTAGATCACTCTCATTCATTGACAGCAATATAGCTGATTATATAGAGTTGAAATGTAATAGAAAATCTTATTTATTTGCTAGCTATCATAATAATATCTCTAAATTGATTCCTAAAATCAAGCGCTAAATATTATAATCAAATTTGCCTAAGACCTAGTTAGTTTGACCATTTATTTTGTAATAATCTGCAAGCCTAAGGAATTTTCCAACAAAATCCTCCTTGCCTTAGGTGTTGCAAAGCTTTAATGTTAAAATAATTCATCCTCTTGATGTTGCTCAGTTGCTACTTTTATCTCTTCATTTCGTGACTTGCAAATCTTCTCCATATGCCTAATTTGTCCACATTTTCTGCATTTGATATCAGGTCTCCATCAACATTTTCTTTATGGGTGCTTTGTTTTTTTTTTGCAATATGGGCCTAGTGGATAAGAATCATCATTGTTTCTGTTGTTATTGTTGTCGATCTTATTAAAACTCTTGTTTTTGTCCCCTCCTGAATTTTTTTCTTTTGCTAACAGAGCACCTTCAATGGTTCCTTCTTCTCTCATCATCCTTCTTTGTTCTTATGCCTGTAGTGCATTTACTAATTCTACCAAAGACATGCTTGATAGATCCTTAGCTTCTTCCAGTGCAGAAATTTTGGATTCATATTTTTGAGGTAGAGTTATAAGAACTATTTATACTTTTGTTCGTCAAAAAAATCCTTACCGAATAACCTCACCTTATTTACTATGCCGAGTAACTTGTCGGAGTATTCTTTAATGGTTTTTGACTCTTTCATTTTTAGCATTTCAAATTCTCTGATCAAGTTGACCACTTGCATGCTCTTTGTTCTTTCATTACCTTAGTATTCCTTTTTTAGGTAATCCTAGATATTATTTGCCAACTCTAGATTCATAATTTTTGTGAATACGATGTTTGAAATAGCAGAAAGCAAGTAGGCTTTGGCTTTATACTTTCTATTTTCCCTTTCTTTGTGCATCTTGATTTGAGTCATTGTAGGATTTGTTACCAAAGGAGGCACTTCATAGTCTTCCTCCACAGCTTCCCAAACATCCATAGCATCAAGATGAGCTTTCATTCGAATAGACCAAACTTGATAGTTTTACCATCATAAATTGATGGTGCACCTTGAGATAGTTGTGTTTCAATCTCCATTGCTTGAAGATGGTTGTAATTCTTGTTGTAATTATGGGTTGTAAATTAGATTTGTGTTTTGGTTTCGCTCATCCCACAGATCCCTTAAGATAAAAAAGCTCTGATACCATGTTGTTTTCCTAAAGCTGAAGCATAATACATAAATAGAAGTGAAGAAAAATGAGATGTTTTTGTTATAAAACACTCTCATTTATTGATAGTAACATAGCTCATTATATAGAGCCGAAATGTAATAGAAAATCTTATTTATTTGCTAGCCATCATAAGAATATCTCTAAACTAATTCCTAAAATCAAGCGCTAAATATTATAATCAAATTTGCCTAAGACCTAGTCAAATTGACCATTTATTTCGTAATAATTTGCAAGCCTAAGGAATTTTCCAACAATCAAGGACATGAAAATTATGTTCTATCCACTAGCAGGACTTGGTAGGTTAAGGTCTTTTGCAAGAAGACAGAAAAACTTGATGGCAGCAACAATAATAGCTATAACATCTGCCCTTTCCTTTCACGTAACCTCAATAGGACAAATTCATGCTCTTTATTATTCAGTAACAAACCTGAAAAACTGAAATGCTTTAATTTTTAGTACTAACACTATTCAAAATCATTAGGACATATATGGTGCATATCTGTGTGTGTTAAACCTTCACTGTCTAGAATATAAAAAGATAGCAACTGAAGTGAAATTAGGTTTTTAGGATCAGAAATGAGTATGAAGAAATTGAGTTTTCAGAATAAAAAATGAGTATGAGCTGTTGCTTGAGAACTTACACTCCAAGGATAACTAAATTTCCTGAGCTAGATGTTTAGTAGTAGGAACTCCGTCGAGAAGAGAAATAATAGGTGTAAATGTCATGTTTATCACATCTAGCACCATTTGTATATTACTTGCCCACTTGGCATGACTCTGCTCATGGTCATTACCTCATCTTCTCCTAAAAATGAAAGCTACATCCTGCAGCACATAGACCTTCACAACTTTAATATTTACATAAGTATTAATTGATTACCAAATTTTTAGGTTTAAACATGTTATTGTGTTAACCTTGTCATTGTACATCAAGGCACCTGCACTTGAATGACTTTTTGATTCCTTAAACCTTTACTCTGCAATGTCTAATACATAACTCTCAACCTTTAACACTGACAGAGGAGATTACTAATGCTACCGAACATAAACAACATCTTTTCCACCTATTATTGACGAAATTATGAGAAGAAAAATCAATAAAAGATATTAATAGACTTTGTCAATCAAAATTAGAAGTGAAATTCTTGAGGTTGTGTAAATAGTTCACTGGACAATTTTCTCCACAGGCAAAAGTTTACAAGATATGCATAAAGATAATGTTGGATTTTAGAACCAGAAACTAAAAAATAGAATAAAAAAGAGATAATGCCAGAGGCAATATATTGATTGATTACACTTTACATTAACGATGAAGGCCTAAATATATAGGCAATGAAATAACGAAACTAACTAATATCTCGGTAAAGATTAACAAAATAAATCAAAATTTTAAAAGTTTAATTCCTAACAGATAACAACTTTAATCTTATCTTTACTACTCTATCTTACTACTCCCAAATTTTATCTTTAAACAAAGATTACATTTTTAACAACTTTGAATCATTCTCCAACATTCCCTCTTAATTCAAAGTTTAAGACTTATTGAATTTGATAATGTACTTCTCATCAACTTTCAATGGTTGGATCACATCTCTCTATAATTCTTTTCTTTGGAGCACTTATCTCCAATCTTCTCAATAGAGCACTTCTCTTTATTCTTCAACACGAGCACTTCTCTCGTCACTGATCTCCATAGAGGATTTCTTTTTATGATGCATCTTGGTGCACTTCTCGCTAACTAGAAGAGGTAGTCTTCTTCAATCACTTGAACTGTATTTACATGTTCTTCATTGTTAAACTTGCAATCCTTTTTCAAATGTTCAAAATGTTTACACCTAAAGCATCGAGACTTCCTTTTATGCCAGCAATCTTACTCTTCATGAACAAACTTCTCACAATGGCCACATTGTGGAAAGTTTCCTTTCTTCTCATCAACTTATAGATATTGGAGCACATCTCTCCACAATATTTTTTGGAGCACTTCTCTTTATTCTTCAACATAAGTACTTCTCTCATCACTTATCTCCATAGAGCACTTCTCTTTATGATGCATCTTGGTGCACTTCTCGCCAACTAGAAGAGGCTTTCTTCTTCAATCACTTTAATTGTATTTACTTGTTCTTCATTGTTAAACTTGCAATCCTTTTTCAAATGTCCAAATTGTTACACCTAAAGCATCGAGACTTTCCTTTATGCCAACAATCTTTCTCTTCATGACCAAACTTCTCACAATGGTCACATTGTGGAAAGTTTCCTTTCTTCTCATCAACTTATAGATATTGGAGCACATCTCTCCACAATTTTTTTTGAGCACTTACTCTAATATTCTCAATAGAGCACTTCTCTCTATTCTTCAACATAAGTACTTCTCACATCACTTATCTTCATAGAGCACTTCTCTTTATGATGCATCTTGGAGCACTTATTGCCAACTAGAAGAGGTAGCCTTCTTTAATCACTTGAACTGTTTTTACTTGTTCTTCATTGTTAAAATTGCAATCCCTTTTCAAATGTCCAATCCATTTACACCTAAAGCATCAAGAATTCCCTTTATTCCAACAACCTTTCTCTTTATGACCAGACTTCTCACAATGGCCATATTGAGGAATGTTTCCTTTCTTATCAACTTATAGATATTGGAGCACATCTCTCCACAATTGTTTTCTTTGTAGTACTTATCTCCAATCTTCTCAATAGATCACTTCTCTCTATTCTTCAACATGATTACTTCTCTCATAACTTATCTCTATAGAGCACTTCTCTTTATGATGCATCTTGGTGCACTTCTCACCAACTAGAAGAGGTTTTCTTCAATCACTTGAACTATATTTCCTTGTTCTTTTTTGTTAAACTTGTAATCCTTTTTCAAATGTCCAAATCATTTACACCTAAAACATATAAACTTCCCTTTATTCCAACAATCTTTCTCTTTATGACCAAACGTCTCACAATGGCCACATTGAGGAATGTTTCCTTTCTTCATTGAGGACGAAACCTTTGCTAGATAGGCTCCCTCCACCATCTTTTCACTTTTTGGGTTTCTCAATGCCCTTCTTTGTTTTTGAACTTACAAAGCATTAATCTCCCATAGGTCCCTCAAGATCTTTAGGAGCTCTGATACCATTGTTTAGTCCAATTTATATAGGTATTTAAGTCATATTTATATTCATTTTTCATATTCATTCATTCATTTTAGTAGCATTTTTAGGTTAATTTATTTATTTTCATTGAGTTTGTTATTTATTTTATCTTTACTTGTTTCTTCATATAAATCATGAAGTTTGGCTTCAAATCATAACTAATTTTCCATAGAGAAGATTTTGGAATGAAGAAATTTGCCTTGCAATTTACCCAGACCTGGAAGATACAATTTTTTTGCCACTGATGTGGAAAGTCCCTATTAGGTCACGCCACTTTAACAGCTGCCTTCCAAGATATAAATACACCTTTTTCTCTCATCACGTGATGGGGAGACCTGTGTACAGAGTGGGAACAAAAAAATGAGAAAGGTAGCATATTGGAAAAAACGAAGGAAAACATGCAAGAAAGAAAGAGAATCATTCCCAAACGACGCTACAACTGCGAGACCCATTCTAAACCTGGGTTTCTGACATTTATGTCCAACACTCACTTGAGTTCTTTGTTCCTTACTTCTCTAATGTCTATTCTCTTTGTTTTGATATTTATTTTATTGAACGTGAATATGAGTGAGTAGATTTCTTATTGGGTTTCAAAAATGGGATGTAGTTCTCGAATTTCTACATGATTTGATTATGGATTTATTCCAATAAAATCGATTCGTGGCATTTGATTCTTGTTTTGAGCATTATTGTTCTTGTTATGTGTTAGGCCTCATATAACTTGTGTCGAAATTATCGGTTGAAGAACCGAAAGGTGAAAATCGATAGTGGAAAACTGAAATTAAGAAGTTGGAGGTTTAGACCTAGATATAGGCAAAAATCTATGAGAGGAATTACCAACTAGATAAACATCTAAATGGGTTTTAGTTAATTTCATGAGCCACGATAGTCGGGATTGATTTTAACTATGATACTTCTTTAACATCTCGATAGAGAATCATAGATAACTTAGATTTAGTTTCCTTCAAAGTCCAGGGGTCAAGATTACTGAATAAACCAGAAGAGAATAATTAGAAGTTGATCATGAAACTAGATTTGAAACCTTCCTTTTACATATCTGATTTATTCCTTACAAACTCATACTGCATAAGCTGTGTGGTTATTCTGTTTTGGTTTAGGATTAGTTTTAGCAATTTTTTTATTAATTAATTTCACAATAAGAAACACTAGCGTGATTATCCCAAATAATTGAATGATTTTAGCCTACTAATTGTTCAGTTACTCCCTGTGGATCGATACTCTTAATTCCTTATCTACTTGCGTGACCCGTACTTACAGGGCATCGGAAAAGTTTTGGCGCTGTTGCCGGGGAGTTTCCTTTGAGCAATATTAGACGAATAATTGTTTGGTTACTTTGGGCATTTATTTTTCATTATATTTTTGTTATTTTTCATTTTATTTACTTTTTTTCGTAGCTTATTTCTTCACTCGGAGTATTCTTTTTTATTTTTGATTTGCAAGTGAATCCTTCTATATATGAGATATCCTCATAGTGCAGAGAACTTGTTATTTGATCCTGAAATTGAAAAGACTGCTAAGGAGTTCTGAAAAGCTACGAGACAGTAAAGAGCACAAGCTGTGTAGAATAACTAGCAAATAGAAACCAAACCTATTGATACTACAAGTGAGCAAGAGATGGCTAAGCCACAACAAGTAATGGCAAAACAAAGGCAAAATGATGGGAAAAATCAGAGAACCAAGCGGGACCATGCCATACCAAACTTTGAGGATTACCAATCGAGCATTGCGACACCTCCAGTTACAACTAATAACTTTGAACTGAAGATCGGACTTGTGTAGATGGTCCAACAATCCCAATTTGAAGGCAACTCTTCAGAAAATCCCCACTTTCATTTGGAGAAGTTCATTTAGATATATAACATGTTGAAGCATAATGGGGTATCTGACGATGCAATTCGCCTCAGATTATTCCCTTTTTCCTTGAGGGATTGTGCAAGTGAATGGCTCTACTCTCTACCTTCAGGGTCTATAACTACGTGGCAAGTGTTATCCCAAACTTTCCTAACACAGTACTTTCCCCCAGGAAAGACTTCACAATTGAGGGGTAAAGTGCATTGCTTCCTACCGAGAGAAGATGAATCTATTTATGAAGCATGGGAGAGATTCAAGGAGCTACAAAGAAAATGCCCCCACCACGGGATTCAGAAATGGATGCTTGTGCAGATTTTCTACTACGAGCTTTCTCCATTTATGAAAAGTGCTATAGATGCAGCTGCTGGTGGAGACTTCATGGAAAAAACTGAAGATAAAGCTCATTCACTCCTGGAAAGGATTGCTCAGAATAATTACCAATAGACTGGGAGTAGGGGGCATTTAAAGGAAGAGACTAAGAAGATTGCAGGAATGTTTGAGGTTGATGGGTTATCTATAATGAACATTAAATTTGAAGCCTTGACAAAGAGAATGAATAAGATGGATAAGGTTACTGTGATGGCAGCAAGTAGTGCACAACCTATGCATGAATTGCAGCAATTTGCATAGCCCATGTATGATTTTCAGGCTTATGGACAAGACATTGTGGTTGAACAAGCTAATTTAGTGGGTAACTATGGAGCTAAACCTTAAGAAGGAGCCTTCTCTAACACATACAACGTTGAGTGAAGAAACCATCCCAATTTCTCTTGGTCCCAAGAACACAGATAGCCACAAAATTTCTCAAACCATCCCCATTACTCTTCCCACCCTCAAAACCAACCTCACTTTCCAACCCAGTAACAAAAATTTAATAGGGGTCCTCCAGGATTCCAAAACGCAAAACTTTAAACCCCTCCACAACCCTCATAAGCTCAAGAGCAGAAACCATTTTTGGAGTTGTGGAACTAATCCAATAGCTTAGTTCTAAGGTAGATCAACTTGCTATACAAAACAAGATATTGGGGACTTAGATTGCTCAATAAGCTAGTACATCAAAAGGGGATAAAGGTAAATTACTTGCACGACCAGAAAATCCTAAGGAGATTGCTGATGTAGTGATTTTAAGAAGTGGGAAAGTCTTAGAACCGATGGTGGAAAGAAAGGATAAAGTAGCAAGTACGGAAAGATCTTATTCTGGCTTAGCTGCACAACCTATGCAAACGGACGCATAACTTGTGCAGAATTAACGAAAAAATACACTCCACTTTTTCTGTACAAGCCACCCATCCCATTCCACAACGTTTTCAGAAGGCTCAGCTAGATAAACAATTTGGGAAATTTTTGGAAATCCTCAAGAAGCTATACATCAGTATTCCTTTCACGGAAGCTCTCACACAAATGCCAACCTATGCAAAATTCTTGAAGGAAGTCTTGTCAAATAAGAGGAGGTTGGAGGAGTATGAAACACTGGCATTGACGGAAGAGTCCATTGCTATTTTATAGAATAAGCTGCCACCAAAGTTGAGGGATCTCGAAAGCTTCTCTATTCCTTGTCAAATCGGAAGCACAAACATCGGTAAGGCTTTACACAAACTTGGTGCAAGTGTAAATCTCCTACCTCTTTTTATATGTCAAAAGCTTGATATAAGAGAACTGAATCCTACTACAATTTCCCTCCAACTAGCTGATAGGTCAATCAAATACCTACAAGGGATTTTAGAAAATATACCTTTAAAAGTAGGTAATTTATTTATCCCAATAGATTTTTTGGTCTTGGGGATGGAAGAAGATACAAATATACCCATTATCTTAGGGAGACCTTTTCTTTCTACTATAGGACCTATTATAGATGTCAAGAATGGAAAAATGACATTGAAAGTTAGGGAGGAAAAAGTTGAATTTAATTTAGGGAAGGAAATTAAAGAAAAAAGATGAGGGAGATTCATGTCTTAGAGTTGATAGAGTTGATGAGGAGGTTAGAAGTCAATTTAGGAAGTCTAAACCTGATGATTTGTTGGAAAATTTTCTAGTGCATTCAATTACAGCAGGAACCCATCAGCCAGAAATTTCAGAGTTACTATAGGCGCTAGCAGCATAACCTGTGCAAAGGAGCACACAACTTGTGCAGTCAAAATAGACCACTGCACTAGATTTGAAACAAGAAGAGCCACCAACCGTGGAACTAAAACCCCTACCCTCAAATCTCAGGTATGAATTTTTAGGACCCAATAGTACTTATCTCAGGTATGAATTTTTAGGACCTAATAGTACTTATCCAGTCATTGTTAATGCAAATTTGAGTACTATATAGATTGAAAATTTAATAAAGGTCTTGAGAGAGTATAGGAAAGCGATTGGCTACCAAATTTCAGACTTAAAGGGAATAAGTCCAGCATTTTGTATGCATTGGATTAATTTGGAGGAAGATGCAAAACCAATTCAGGAATACCAAAGAAAGCTCAACCCAAATATGAAGAAGGTCATGAAGAAAGAAGTGCTTAAACTTCTAGGTGCAAGAATTATATATCTGATTTCTGAGAGTACATGCGTAAGCCCAGTCTATTACGTCCCTAAAAAGGGAGGTATGACAGTGGTAAGAAATGATAATAATGAGCTAATTCCAACTAGAACCGTAACAGGTTGGTGTGTGTGTATAGATTATAGGAAATTAAATAAAGCCACCCATAAGGATCATTTCCCTTTACCCTTTATTGATCAAATGTTAGAGAGGCTAGCTAATCAAGATTACTTATGTTATTTGGATGGTTATTTTGGTTTATTCTAAATTCCACTCACCCTAATGATCAAGAAAAAATGGCATTTACATGCCCTTATGGTACCTTTACTTATCGAAGGATGTCGTTGGATCTGTGCAATGCCCCAGCTACCTTTGAAAGGTGCATGATGGCAATCTTTTCTGATTTCATTGAGGAAACTATAGAAGTCTTTATAGAGGATTTTTCAGTATACGGGGTTTCATTTTATTCATGTTTATCTAACCTCGGCAAAGTTTTGAGCAGGTGTGAAGAAGTGGACCTTGTATTAAACTGGGAAAAGTTCCATTTTATAGTGAAAGAAGGGATAGTACTTGGTCATCTTGTTTCTAATTGAGGGATCAAGGTGGACAAAGCTAAAACCGAAGTGATATCAAATTTGCCCCCACCTACTTTAGTTAAGGAAGTCAGAAGTTTTTTGGGGCATGTTATTTTTATAGAAGATTTATTAAATATTTTTCTAAAATAGCTAAACCTTTGACAAATCTATTGAATAATGATGTCTCTTTTGTGATTGATAATGCCTTTTCGAATTCTTTTCATAGGTTAAAAGAAGCCTTATTTTATGCTCAAATTCTTCAACCTCTGGATTGCTCTCTAAATTTGAAATTATGTGTGACGCCTCTGATTTTGCTATAGGAGCTGTGCTTGGACAAAGGAAGGATAAACAGGATAAAGTAGTTCGTGCTATCTATTATGCGAATAAAATGCTCAATGATGCACAATTGAATTATGTGAATACTGAAAAGGAACTCCTAGTTGTGGTGTTTGCGGTGGACAAGTTTAGGTCTTATATAGTTGGCTCAAAAGTAGTTGTTTATTTAGATCATGCCGCTATTAGGTACCCAATTATAAAGAAAAAAGCTAAACCAAGGCTAATACGGTGGATACTTCTCCTTCAAGAATTTGATTTGGAGATAAAAGACAAGAAGGTGGCAAAGAACATGGTTGCAGATCATCTATCGAGGCTTACAAACTCAACTCATCAATTAGATATAGATGATAATTTTTGTTATGAGAATTTGTTTTTTTTACAGGTACCTAGCGTACAGACTGTGTAGATCTGAATGTGTTATGTTGTGTTGTCCAGGAACTAGCAGTAGTTATACCTTCCATTGTTCCTTGATATAGACTTCGTCAATTATTTGGTCGCTGAAGTTACACCACCTGATTTGTCTTCCTATCAGAGGAAGAAATTTGTCTCAGATTTGAAGTATTACATGTGGGAGGAACCATATTTATTCCGGAGATGCAATGATGGAATTATTAGGCAATGTTTGCCAAGCAAAAAAGCTAAAAAAGTTTTGATAAATTGCCATTCCTTGCCTTATAGAGGACATTTTAGTTCAGAAAAGACAGCCGCCAAGGTGTTACAAGTGGGATTTTATTGGCCAACACTTTTTTGAGATGCAAGGAATTTTGTTCAAGCATGTGACCGATGTCAAAGAACTAGAACCATTTTAAGGAAGCATGAGATACCAATGCAAGGAAATTTAGAAGTGGAACTCTTTGACATGTGGGGATTGGACTTCATGGGGCCTTTTTCACCTTCTTTTGGTAACAAGTTTATTTTGCTGGGAGTAGATTACGTCTCGAAATGGGTAGAGGTTACTGCTTTTCTAACTTGTGACATGAAAGTGGTGTTAAAATTCCTTAAGAAGAATATTTTCATAAGGTTTGGGACCCCAAGGCCATATTAAGTGATCGAGGAACTCACTTTGCTTACCATTCCTTCGAGAATTTGCTAAAGAAATATGAGGTCTACCATAAGCAAGCGTTAGCTTACCATCTTTAAGCTAACGGTCAAGCTAAAATTTCTAACCGGGAGATCAAATCTAAATTGGAGAGGACGGTTAACTCATCAATGAAGGACTAGTCTTTAAGGCTTGATAATTCTCTATGGGCATACCGGATTGGTTATAAGACCCCTATAGGGATAACTCCATATAGACTAGTTTTTAGGAAGTCTTGACATCTTTCAGGGGAGCTTGAACACAAAGCTTACTGGGCAATAAGGAAGCTAAATATGGATTTTAAAGAAGCAGGTGCTAAAAGACTATTGCAACTGAACAAGTTGGAAGAGTTAAGGCATGACGCTTATGAAAGTGCTAGAATCTACAAGGAACAAATCAAAAGATGGCATGATAAGAATCTTGTAAGGAGGGAATTCAAAGAAGGAGATTTGGTGCTACTCTTTAATTCAAGACTAAAAATATTTCCCAGAAAGTTAAAGTCTTAATGGTTGGGGCCGTTTAAAATTGGTGAAGGTCTATCCTTACGGAGCAATAGAGATAGAAGTCCCAAAAACTGTAGTTTTCAAGGTCAATGGACAACGTTTAAAGCCATATATGACTGGAGCTCAAATCAAAAAAAGGACAGCTTACTCCCTTTCTAGTCCAAAGCCTTGAGAGAAGAATTCAAAGTTTAGCTACAGACTTTAAACAGACGCTTATTGGGAGGCAACCTAATTTTCTTTCCTTTTCTTTTGGATTTATTTATTTATTTTTAGCATAACGCTTCCATTTTTCCGAACTCAAGTTAATAATTATCAATTAGTTTTCTCGAAGGAACAACAACTCGGGATTGTGAATGAGTAGAGGATTTGGTTGGAAACGCACTCATCATCACGGTCTAGGGAAGTTCTCATTAAACTTCCTTTTATTATTCTACAGTAATGTTTAATTAATGAATGAGTGTGGTTTGGTTGAATTTGGTGTTTGATTTATATTATGCATTGAGTGAAATTTTATGGATGAGTTTTCAGGGATCGTATTTTTCTCCACACCAGCCCTTTTATCTTCTTTTTCTAATGATACAATGTAGGTTGAATATCACATACAGGTTGTGCTATGTTGTTCCTAGTTTGCTTATCTTCTCTTGAACTCATTTCTATTTGGCTTATTTGACATTGAGGACACTGTCAACTTTAAGTTTGCAGGGATGACTGAAATTTTTGTTTTGTTCTTCTTTTGCAATTCTTATACATGCCTTATCCACGGATGAATAGGAATTGTTCGGAAAAGCAGTTGAATCCATTTTTAGATTGAGTTGTGGATTGGAAAGTTCCTGATTAGTGTGAGAGTCTTAGGAGTTTGTTTTTGTTTATGTTCTTTTAATTAAAGATCTTTCTAATTCTTTTTAGACGTTTAGAGAACTAAAAAGGAAATTTCTTAGCAATTTATAACTTGTCGACATCTCACCAATCATAAAACAAGCTTTCTAGTCCTATAAAGGTTAAATATTAGCATTAATTAAGGAAGGAAATGATTTAGGCACTATTCTTTGTTATCTAGACTAAATGAATTTTAGCTTACCCACCTTCATTTCCTTTGGAACCCCTTTTGAGCTTTATACATTATCCTCAATTTTCTTGGCATCCTTAATTAAACCGAGCCTATGACCTTAATTTCCTATCCTTTTATGTGGTTTGATTTTTTACAATTTGTTTGTTTTGGAATATGAATAATTTTGATATATTCAAAAAGAAAAAAAAGAAAAAAAGGAATATAGAATTGCATTCAAGAGTTGTTTGTTTGTTCCCAACTATGAAAAGGAGAAATTTGAAGCCCCAGAATATGAAATGAAAGGAGTTTAGAGGAAGTTTTCCTAAATTGTGGAGGCTTGATGTTGTTTATATGTAGACCAAGCCTCTTTAAATGCATTAAGGGATGGGAGCTTGTAATCATTTGAGAATTTTGGATGTCAATTTTATATTTCCTTAAAAAAAGAGAGAAAAAATATTGAATTTATGCATGTTTTCTACATTTACATGTTTTAAATAATCATTCCTTAATTTTTTTTAGCCTTTATTTCCCCTTTCTTTTCTTTAAACCCACATTACACACCCAATAGCCCCATTACAACCTAGTAAGACCTATTAATCCTTCAATAATAAATGATACATTAGTTGAGATAGGTTAGGATGTCTTGCCTATGGGATTGGTTAAGTAATTATATCATCATTATGTATGAGAAACTTGGGTTATAATTTGTTGTGGAACCTATTTTAGTTTTCTTTGCTTCTTGCAAGATGAGGGTTTTCCATAATTAATCAAAGGTTAAAGGAATATTGGCTTGAGTAATTTCTCAGTTTCTTGTACCATGAAGGTGGGAACGATTTGAATGGAAAGACTAACAGTGAATTTAAGAGCTTGGATTTATAGTTTTTATGACTCTTTAGATAAGCAGCTTTAAAAATGTTTTCTCAATCTTTATTTTGCTTGGGCCAAGCAAAAGTTTCAGTTTGGGGGCATTTTTTTAGTCCAATTCATATAAGTATTTAGGTCATATTTACATTCATTTTGCATATTCATTCATTCATTTTAGTAGCATTTTTAGGTTTATTTATTTATTTTCATTGAGTTTGTTATTTATTTTATCTTTACTTGTTTCTTCATCTTTACTTGTTTCTTCATAGAAAACATGAAGTCTAGCTTCAAATCACACCTAATCTACCATGGAGAAGAATTTGGAATGAAGAAATTTGCCTAGCAATTTATCCAGACTTGGCAGGTACATTTTTTTGCCGCTGATGTGGCAACTCCCTATTAGGTCACACCACTCTAGCAGCTACCTACCAAGATATAAATACACCTTTTTCTCTCATCACATGGGGGGAGGAGACCTGACACACGGAGTGGGAACAAAAAAGTGAGAAAGGCAGCAGATTGGAAGAAAAGAAGGAAAACACGTAGGAACGAAAGAGAACCATTCCCAAACGACGCTGTAGCTGCGAGACCCATTCCATGCCTGGGTTTCTGACGTTTATGTCCAAGACTCACCTGAGTTCTTTGTTCCTTACTCCTCTAATATCTATTCTCCTTGTTTTGATATTTATTTTGTTGAATATGAATATGAGTGAGTAGATTTCTTATTGGCTTTTCAAAGATGGAATGTAATTCTCGAATTTCTACATGATTTGATTATGGATTTATTTCAATAAAATTGATTCGTGGCATTTGATTCTTGTTTTGAGCATTATTTTGCTTATTATGCGTTAGGCCTCACATAACTTGTGTCAAAATTATCAGTTCAAGAACCAAAAAGTGAAAATCGATAGTGGAAAACTAAAATTAAGAACTTGTAGGTTTAGACTTAGATGTGAGCAAAAATTTGTTAGAGGAATTACCAACTAGATAAAAATCTTAATGGGTTTTAGTTAATTTCATTAGCCACGATAGTTGGGATTGATTTTAACTACGATACTTCTTTGACATCTCGATAGAGAATCATAGATTATTGAATAAACTAGAAGAGAATAATTAGAAGTCGATCACGAAACCAGATTTGTAACTTGCCTTTTACATATCTGATTTATTCCGTACAGACTTTTACTGCATAAGATGTGCGATTATTCTGTTTTGCTTTAGGATTAGTTTTAGTAATTTGTTTATTAATTAATTTCTCAATAAGAAAGCTAGAATTCTAACCTTGTGTCAGGACCTACGGGCCAAGGGACAGTCTCAGGTAGACAATTTCTATGGGGCGTAGGCCTCCCAAAAGGTAACAGAGGCGTGTAAAGGTTTCCTGAAGCCGAACAGAGATTGGCCCTCGAGTGCAAAGGCAGAAGGGAGCTTGACTGCAAGACCTACCCATCGAGCAGGGACGAAAGTCGGCCCCAAAATAATTGAATGCTTTTATCCTAGTAATTGTTCAGTAACTCCCTGTGGATCGATACTCTTACTTCCCTATTTACTTACGTGACTCGTACTTGCGGTGCATCGGACAACCATGTTGGAGTTTTTTTTTAAAAAAAGAAGATAGATAAAGATAAAAGAATTCGTAACACTTAAGTTGTTTTATTAATAAACTTGGTTGCCTTATTTAGGCAAAATACAAAAAATTAAAATAGATATTTCTGTCAATAAATCTGGCTTATAAGATAATATTAAAAATAAACTAAGACCTGTTTTAAAGGAATTTTAACAACTGTAAAATTTTGAATTAATTCCCAACAGATAGCAATCTTGTAATCAGATACTCACATAAGCAACTCCTTGAACTAGCAACTTCCAGGCTCTCAGTTGCACTTTGAGTAAAAAGATGGGCATATATTTTCTATTTCCAAATAAAAGAATTTTCATATAAGAACTTATTGTATCAAACAATTAGATTGATCATCTCAATTTAATTCTTCTTTGGAAGTTTCAAAATTTTGAAATATGAAAGGAAACTTCAAGCAGGTAATGTAGCTATGTTACTAAAGAGTTTAACAATGTATGTTACCTTGCAAAGGATGCAGGATCCTAGGACTAACCCTGCGTTTGGTTGCCGTCCGCGGACGCGAGGACAGCGGACAGGGACATATATTTTTTGTCCGTAGTGGTGTTTGGTTGCCGTCTCGTCCTTAACTCTTCTGTCTTCAATGGACATTGGACAAAAAATTTTGTCCAATCTCAAACCGTGGGACGGAGACGTTTGTCCTAAGGACAAGAAGGTGAAATGTCCAAAATGCCCTGAATAAAACTCCAAAACCCTATCGTTTTGGAGTCGGAAACGCAAAACGAAGTCGCGCAGCTTTCCTTCCTTCTTCACCGCTCTTCACCGCTCTCCGTCCTTCTTCGCTGGGCTTCGCAGACGCAGCAGGTAATCGTTTGCATGCTTCATCACTCTTCCCTTGTTGGGTTCCCTCGTCGCTGTCCATGTGACTTTTTCTCTCTCCAATGTCTTCCCTGTCTTTCGTTTTTCTGTCCGAAACTC
>JANIJH010000003.1:44930371-44945722 GCA_024520975.1 Erythroxylum areolatum
GCCAATGCTGTCTTTGGATCAAAGCCACCAATTAGAGTTGACCTTCTTGCCAAGGCATTCCAAGTAGACAAGAGTGTCATTAACTATCTTCAGAAACAATTCAGCTGAACAACCTTCAGCATCTATACATGAAAAACCAACATAAAGCGGGTTTCCTGTGTTTGTTGTCATTGGAGTTCATGCTTTATTTTGTGTGACTTTGTAATCCAATAAAACGTGTTACTTATTTACCACCCTCTCTTCGTATGCTAGTTGGTTTCAGAACTTATACAAGTGTCAACGTATTGATCAATGACTTGTATCTCTCCTCGTATCTACGTATCCCTCCCCGCTTTATATGTTGTATTTTTCTTTGGATTTTACTTTTCCTTTGAGGTTAGCTTTCCTTTTTAAAAAAAGAAAAAAGAAATCTGAAGAACATCGTTTTGAAGTTATGTCGCAAAAGTAAAGAAAACACTTGGCAATTGAGTGGGGATCATCTTTGACCCACACGTACCAATTCATATTAAAAAAATAATAAAACAGTTATTCAAAAATAAGTTGTCAGTTTGTCAGTAAGAAAAGAATTATTTTTGTTCCCTACATCCACATTAAACAGTTTGCTTATGTGCCACCCTCTCTTCGTATGTGCTAGTTGGTTTCAGAATTTATATAAGAAGAAAAAGATTACAGTAAGTGAAGTTGGAATCAGTTGGTTAAAACTTTTTATGACACCTGAGAATTGTAGGGAAACCTCCGAAAAGAAAGCATGGACGACATAATGGGTTAAAATTTCATAAAGTTCTTGAACCAAATAAAGGTGATCCAGACAAGAAAGGGCACATATTGCGCTAAGGGCTAATATTGAAATGAGACCTTAGAGTAAAAAAAGTAGCTGCCCTATGTCTCATGGCTAGTAAAGATGATGTTTAGGTAAACTTATAATATAGAATGGAAGAACATTAAATTGCTTCTAAAGACATTAAAAAAATATTGATTTGAGTAAAAATGGAAGAGTTTATAAGGAATTCATTGTTTTACAAACTTATAATTAAGATTGATACATTAATAAAAATAATTGGATTTAGAAGAACGAAATGCTTATTGATCAAAAATTTTATCCTTAAGAAAATAAAGAATATCAGCATGAAAGAAAAGAATAAGGCTTAGGTTTCAAATTAACCAAAATTTACCAAAGTAAACAAAACCTGCTCTTGTTTCTTGACTAGAAATACAATAATTTAAAATATGGATATTAATATTCGTTCAGCAATAAGAGCACAATTCCCATTTATTTTACAGCGTCAAATACCCAGTAAAAAAAGCTCCTTCGGAATGGGTGAAACTGATACGAAAGCAATTAGGCAGAAGAAGAAAGATTGCCGAGTATGACTCCCCAAACCTTGTAAAGCGACGTCACTTTTCCTCAAATTTGCATGATTGTTAAAATTTGCCAATGCTAGCATTTGTTACTTTTACCATTGCAGAAGGCACCATCGGTCAAGACTTTAAGAGGTTGGAAGAAAAACTCAAAGAAATACACAGAGATGTGTATGGAGGCACAACTCAAACTCTAAGATGCTCGAACTCAGCAAAGGCAGGAGATGGTGGAGTTACAGGAAATGTTTCAACAATTTATGTGCACACCCAGATCACAGAGACACCAATTCTCACCAAAAGAAAAAAAGGGGGTCCATCAATAGGTAATTTTGCCTTGAAACGCCCCATATATTCCAAACCCGCTAGAGCTAACTGGGTAGAGTTTTCTTTGTTTACTAGCATAGAGCTTAACAACTTATTATTCAGAGCCGAGCAGTCCTTCTTGATTGATTGCACTCCCGCGAACATGAAAGTGAAAATAGTTAGAGCTTATATGGTACAGGAGGGAGTTGAATGGCAGCTCTTCCTCCGACACTGAGTTACCCTGGAGGAATCAACATGGAACTAATATACAGCAGCTCTCACACAATGATTTTAAAAGGACGCTTTCGAAGACCCAATAAGAGATTTTAAGGTCCTTTAACAGAAGGGGAGTGTACAAGGCTATTGTTCCTTATTTGACAGATACTCATTTTGCCTCCAAATTCATGAGACATGCCCGGTGGGTTTCTTTATAAAACGGCTAAAACCTAAAATAAAGCTACCCATAAAACTGTTGAACCTTAAGTTGCTACAACAAACAGCTAAGAAACAAGAGGCGATAATCGCGACTCGTTTTCCAAACTACAAGGGAACTACCATGTCACAAAAAACTAGATATAACCCTTCAACCATCTCATCCTTGTAATATACAATCTATGAACCGTTCAGAAGCTCTCTACTTAGTAGCAAATAGTTCGAGGAAAAAAAAGGGGCTAAAGGAGTCTATTTCTGGTGCGATGATGAGTGCATGCCTAGCCACAAATGTCAGAAGCAAGGGAATATGTTTCTTGTGGAAAATGAGGATTCTGAACCGGTGATAGAGGAGGAAAATGAGGAAGCGAAGTGTTGTTATTATCTATCATTAAAAAAGTGAAAACTATACTACAGAACTTAAATAAAAAAGAACAGAAAGAAATCATAACACACTTCAAGAAAATATGACATTTTACATATAGTGAAATATGGAGTTTATGCGACGTTTTATGTGAAATGTCACAGAAAATACTAACATTCTGTGACGTTTATAAAAACGTCACTGAAAGTTTGGACAATCCGTAACGTTTATGGGAATCGTCGCGGTCGCAGATGAAACATCCCGGAATATAAAAAACGTCGTGAAATTTGCTACATTTTACGATGTTTTAAAAACGTCGCAGAGTGCCTTCCGTGACATTTTTATTTATTTAATTATTATTTTTCTATTTTTTTGAAAATCATTTTAATTTAATAATTTTAATAATTATTTTTTAAAATACAATTTTTAATCTTATTTGTTTAATAACTATTCAATAATATTTATAAATTTTATTTATTTAATAATTCTTCAATATTTTAGTTTATCATTAATTTTTATAATTATTGATGATATGATACTAGCAAATTGTTCTTCAATATGTGAGTCAAGTTTGTGAGTTTGTTGAATAAACCATAAAACATCAATATACAAAGTATACTTGTAAAGTATACTTGAAAACATCAATATGATAATGCAGGATTATGATACTTGCAAAGCCCATATAGTGTTCCTACTTACAAACACATGATTAACAAGGAGATAGGCACATCTCCACAAAATTATCATCCATCAGCCTTATATACACCATGATGGTTAAAATGATACTCATATGCCCTTATAGGATTGTATTGTACATCATTAAGCCAATGTGACTTTCTAAAGGTTGTCAACTTGACAATTAGTGTACATCGAAACACAAGTAGGAAATGTGCTTACAAATTATGGAAACGCTATACCCTTGCCCTTTCTCAATAAACTTTGAGATGAATTTTACTTTTCCTTTTTGGACCGAAAAAAAAATCATCTATATCTAGGACATAAGATATCTATCACCAAAGAATTTAACGTTTAGCAACAAGAAAAAAAAGGAAATTAACAAGAAAGGATTTGAAACAAAAACAAGGTGTAAAACAATGCAAGAAATAATGAAAAGAAACAAAAAACTTGAACAAGTCTACAATTGAACATTTTAACACTAAGAAAAATACCCTACCAGAATTGCAGGCAATCTTACACTTCAAACCATTGAACATTTTAACACCTTTGATGGCCATGCCCAAAGTAGAAGATTCTTCTAGCCCTACATATTTTTGCTTGTTTATGCTCATATCAATTGAAAGTAGATATTAGTCACATAAAATTTCAGAATCTTTTCCAAGTAACGCATTTGAGTACTGTATAGAAACCAAAAGCCTGATCTTTTTTACAAAACTGATAGAATAACTAGTCAACAAAACATCAAAAACCATGAATTATTCCCTTCTCGATTTTTGAAGCACAAATATGAAAATCAAAATAACTCTTTTCAATAAAAGAATTGATGTAATAGGGATCTGAATGAAGAACATACTCTTTAAAGGAGATGTGGCTATGAGTTACAATATGCTTAATCAACAACAATCATCCATATTCCTGAAAGTGGATATCTGATACTTGCACAATATAATGTCATGAGGCTCCTTTTTCCTAATAAAGACTGACGGTTAATCACTGTACAAGTATGTTGCAAATTTGGGGTCTATGGAAACTTGCAACACCACAGGCTTCTCAATTAATTTGTCCATCATCTAGATGGAAAAACAAGGTGAGAAAGATGACTAAAGCAATAGCCAAAAAAAAATAAGAGTTGATTATGTGAATACTAAAGGTAAAATCTATACCAGTAAATAGAACAAATAAAAGTAAAGTGGCTAACAAATTCCATTAGGTATATGTTTTTTATCATCAAGGAGGAATCATGCATTATCATAATAAATCGAATCAATCAACTGTGTTTTCATATTGAATTGAATGTCTACCAAGGAAGTCAAACTTAACAGCAAAACACAATTAAAAGCATATTGCAAGTGATTATAGGCTGTAACGAGGTGTTATGCTACACCAACGAGTGATATTTTCTAGCTATTATATCATCATCACTTTTAAACAACTCTAAAATGTGCAATTAAGTAATTTAAGGCATAAACGGTAAATGTGCTCTTTTCTGTTAAAAGTTTCCACTAGTGAAGTACTTAAAGCAATGCAATGCTCAAAATAAACTGGATGTTATATTGGAAAATACCTTTAACTTATTTTATGGTCCACATTCTACATTCACTACTTTTAATGTGAAACAACCAACAGTATCAACTTCATCATCATCCTATAGAAGGCCATCCACAAAATCATAGAACATTATAAGATCTAAACCGAAAAGAAATGTAAGGCTGCATATCCAACTACTGGTTGATAACACTACAAGGAAACATATGCTTGATTAGAATTTCCTCAGTGTCAAAATGGTGCATGATCAATATAATTCACATGCTAGTATGTAAACAAATTATGGCTTTCAACTACTTTCAAAGAAGGTATAAGTAGAACTCTAAGGGTTTTAAAAAAATTTCCAATTTATGTCATTCAAAATTACCAAGCTCCATTCGAGGACAATATAAAACCTAAAAATTACCATATATATGACTTTATTTAGATGTAAATCATAATGAAAAAACAAACACAATTTTACTGAAGGCCATAAACATTTTAAAAGAGCAGGAATCGAGCATCCAGAATTGCAAAATTGTCGTAAGGAATTAGAAACTCAACTAATTCACTCAAAGAAATCTTATCCAGAAAAAACCACTCTCCACTCCTGGGAACATATTGATTGAATTTCTTTCTAAAAGATAGTGGATTTCATTCATTAAAAAATAATAGATAGAAAAGTCGCCGTCGAGAGATAGGGCTTCGCTGTAGCCCTAAGGTCATTGAAGAAACCCAAGTCAAGAGCCAATGTGGCCTTCTGGGTCCAGTGGTGGTTAGGGCTTGTCCTCACCAGAGGACTCAAACAAAATGATAATCCCGATGTGTTCTTGAAACGCCCAAGCTTGCCTCGCTGCACCGGCGTTGACGTCGACGTCCTCTTCCACAGGTGCGTTGAATCTAACAACGAAGGAGACAGGTCGCAGCCCTCGTTGTTATGATCCCATCTGGCCGGTGACATTCCTCGATTTGCACGTAGATGAGGTTCACCAAGGCTTATGGAGGTAACCGAAAATTGGTTGGTTGATGGCTTCTTCTTCCTGTTACCTGCGAAGAAGATCGTAGAGAACCAGAGAGGCGAAAAAGATCCATTACCATCAGTATCCAGATTCAATTTATTAGATCTAGGGTGGAAGAACTTGGTGATAAGAGGGAATTTGCCACTCTTGGTCTTCGAGGCTCTTACTGTAACAGCTACTACTCCCGCCGTATTAGGGATTTGTATATGTCTATTGCAAATGCCCACTATTTGAGTTGCTAAGTCCATTAATGAAACAAAAGGCAACATCAATGTTTTATTCAACAAAACGTCGCGGTTTCTATTTCATGATGTTTTATTAATAAAATGTCACAAAAGGCGTAAAATTTGAACTTTTCGTGACATTTAAAATCTTCACAATCCGCGATGTTTTATCAATAAAATTCCCCGAATTTTCTTATTTTCTTGTAGTGGCAACAAGTTTTACTTTAGGAAAGCAAAGAAAACAAGAAAGAGAGTAGATGAAAAACTCGGTGATGTGTTGAGTTTTTGTTGAGTATATTGATCTGTACAACTTTTGTGAATACAAGCATTTATAACTTCTAAATCTCCTAACTGTCATTTAACAGAAAAGCTGACACAACTAACTTTCTTGAATTCTTCAAGACTAATCTAATTCTATACATTGCTTGTATGCTAAGAAATCAACTAAACTATTCTTCTGTATTTCTGAGACATTACTTCTACATACTCCTCCTCGGCTCAGAAATTCAGCTTCTTAACACTTACCATTTTCGTCAACTGTTCAAACCAAGAAACATGAAAAGCTTTAGGAAACAATTCAGCAACTTGGTTTTCTATGTTGATATATTCAAGCTTCAGCTCCCATTCATACTACACATCCCTTAGATAGTAATACCTGAGCTTGAAATGCTTTGTTTTTCCATGAAAAACTAAATTCATCTAGATAGAAATGGCAACTTGATTGTCAATATACATCACAGTAGCAGATGTCAAGTGAACTTGCAGATCTTCAAGCAATTTCCTGACCAATATAACTTGCGTAGCAGCTATTATAGCTGCTACCAATTCAGCTTTTGCAGTCGAGAGAGCCACCAATTCTTGCTTCCTTAAGCTCCATGAAAAACAAGCTGACCCCAATGTCAAACAATACCTAGAAGTACTCTTCATATCTTCTGTTGCTCCACCCCAATCACCATCTACAAAACATTTAAGCTCACATTGACCTGTCTTCTCATATAGTAGTCTATATTCAGTGGTATCCTTAAGATACCTTAACACTCTCTTGACAACAACTAAATGTTGCTTCCTAGGATTACTTAAATACCTGGAGAGCACACTCACTGAATATAGTATATCTGGTCTAGTAATTGCAACATACATCAAACAGCTGACCATGCTTCTATAATTCTTGCTGTCTACCTCATCTCTATTTTCTTTCTTTGCCAATTTCTCTTTCAGACAAATAGGAGTGGAAACTTGCTTACACCGATCTAGTTTAAACCTCTTTAACATATCACACACATACTTCTTTTGACTTAGTGCTATACATCCCTCAAACTGATTTATTTCCATTCCTAGAAAATACTTCATCATCCTGAAATCAGTCATCTCAAAGGTGCTATAGAATTGTTGTTTCTGAAACTCAATATATGAACTTTTGAACTTTTAGTCAACAATAGATCATCTACATAAATGGATACTACTATAATGTCATCTTGTTGTAGCTTTACATAGAGTGTTGACTCACTGCAACTTCTCTTGAAGTTGATCTCTAGTAGAAATGTGTCAATTCTTGACTATTAGCAGCTAGGTGCTTGCTTTAAGCCATAGAGTGTTTTTTTCATCCTACATACACTCTCCTCCTTTCCTTCTATCACAAAACCCTCTGTTTGTTGTACATAGATCTCTTCCTATAGTACATCATTAAGGAAGGCAGACTTTACATCCATTTGATGTACCTTCCAACTTTTCTTAGCTACAAGTGCTAAGAGAAGTCTAATAGCTTCGATCCTAGCCACTGGTGCAAATGTTTCTCCAAAATATACTCCTTCTACTTGTGCATACCCCTTCACCACTAGTATAGCTTTATGCTTGTTGACAGAACCATTAGGTTTTAGTTTGGTTTTGAATACCCACTTAAGTCCAATGGCCCTTTTATCAGGTGGTTTGTCTACTAAGGTCCATGTTTCATTCTTATTGATCATGGAGATTTCTTCCTTCATGGCTTCAAACCATTTCAGGTTTTGAAGTGCTTCTTGAATCTTTGAAGGCTCTAGCATTGCTTCATTGCTTCTTTCATAATTCTCTACTAAACTTCTTGTTCCTCTTACTAACACATGGTCTATATCATTATCTTGAACATCTGGATTTTGCTCCTCCTCTGAGTTCCACTCATTCTGCTCAAATTGGTTCTCTAGATTTTGCTCCTCTTCATAGTCCAACTCATCCTACTTAAGTTGATCCTAATCCTCTGCATTTTTTAGATTGACAGGAGGCAATATGACAATGTGCCTCTCTTCTCCATTTATCTGCTTTCCTTTAGACCAAGTCTAGGGTTCATCTTTTAGGAAGTGAACATCCCTACTTACCTTCACCTTCTTCTGTATTAGATAGAATTACCTATATCCCTTAGTCACTTCAGAATATCCCCACAAAAATTGCAAGTTTTGATTTGCTGTCCAGTTTGTTCCTCCTAGCTTGAGGTATATGTGCACAGCAGAGAGATCTAATCACGTTCAAATTCTTCAGCCTTGGCTTAACTCCATACCACATTTCATGTGGTGTCTTGTCTTCAAGATCTTGAGTATGCAACCTAATCAATAGAAAACATGTAGTGGAGGCTACTTCTGTCTAAAAATCCTTAGGAAGCTTCTTTTCTCCCAGCATGCATCTCGACATCTCCACCACTGTCCTATTTCTCCTCTCCACCACTCCATTCTGTCATGGAGTGCAAGGTGTTGTTAGCTGCTGCTTGATACCTACATCTTTACAAATCAATTGAAATTTTTCAGAAATAAATTCTGAGCCATTATCTATTTTGATAGACTTAATGCTCAATCTAGTCTAGTTTTTAACCAAAATTTTAAACTCCTTAAACATCTTTGCAACTTCTTCTTTACTCTTGAGGCAGTATATCCAGGAATACCTTGAGTAATCACCAACTATCAGTAAGAAATATCTGCTCCCATTCAAAGATTTTACTAGCATTGGACCACATATATCCATATGTAATAATTGAAGCTTCTCATTAGCCCTCCAGCTTGACTTATTAAAAGGAGCACAAGTTTACTTACCCAACAGATAGACCTTGCATTCTGAGTGACAATATGGGAGAGTTGGTAGATCATTAACCATATTTTTCTTCTTCATTGCTTTTAGCCCCTTCATATGGGAGTTCCCAAGTCTTATATGCCAAAGATTAGACTTAACTGTATCACTCACCAGTGCCTTCTGTTATATCTCTTCTGGTCTCATGGCAAAGCTTTTGTTCTTCATCCTGGTGCTGAGTATTTCCTGGACAAATTTATCAAACACTTTACACACATCAAATTCAAAGTGTACTGACATACCTCTTTCAATTAATTAGGTCACACTTAAGAGATTGTGATGTATCTTGGGCACTAGTAGCACATCAGGGATGATCTTGACTCCATTCCTAGTAGAGATCTCAACCACCCCTCTCCCTTCAACTTGGATGCAATCTCCATTTCCCAGCTTCATATTTGCCTTCACATTCTGATCCAGTGATCCAGAAACTTGAATAATCTTGGATCTGGAGTCATATGACTTGTGCATCCACTATCTATCAGCCACTCAAATGGATATGCTTCAACAAGATCATTTGTGACAACAAAGAGCTGCTCTTCTTCTTCTGCAACTTGCACATTTGCAGCATCTTGAGTCGCTTGTTTCTTACATATTGCATCCATATGTCCCATTTGATGGCACTTCGTGCACACCACATCTGGTCTCTTCCAACACTTGAAGGCCAGATGATTTGATTTTCCACAATGAGGACAAGGATCATACTTGTTTGTCTTGTCTCCTCCTGTATTCTTGCTTGCATCATTCTGGTGAGATTGCACATTCTAAGAGTTTGAACCAGATTTATTTCTTTTCTTCTTGAACTTTTCTTGACTTCCTGCCTTGGTAAAGGCTTTGTATGCTCCTTCAGCAACTTATGTCTTTCTGATCAGAAGCCTTTGCTTTTGAGCCTGAAAGGCACTCACAACTTTAACAAGTTTGATCTGCCCAATATCTTTGGAATTTTCAAATGAGACTATTGTAGCCTCTCAGCTTCTGAACTAGCCTCTCATCTTTAAACTCATCTCCTAAGATCTTAATCTGATCTGATAGTTGAATCGACCTCTCGCTATAGTTTTTGATAGATTCATCTTCCTTCATCTGCATTCTGTCGAACTCTCTCAAAAGATTCAACACCTTCATATGTTTCACTTGTGCATTTAGCACAAGAGGCCAAACTAGCCGATCCAATTCAATATCGATGGATGTATCCATTTGAGAGGTAATTCAACAAAAATGATTCTAATTGAAGTAATAATATGTTTTAACAACTAAACTGTAATAACCCTATATGCTAATATAGGTATTTGCATCACTTGAAGAAAAATGTCAAAAACAAGGCTAGAATTGAAGGTTCAATATGTAATGCTTATTCAGTAGAGGAAGATTCAACATCTGTGCATTTAGCACAGGAGGCCAAACTAGCCGGTCCAGTTCAATATCGATGGATGTATCCATTTGAGAGATAATTAAACAAAAATGATTGTAATTGAATTAATAATATGTTTTAACAAATAAATTGTAATAACCCTATACGCTAATATAGGTATTTGCATCACTTGAAGAAAAATGTCAAAAATAAGGCTAGAGTTGAAGGTTCGATATGTAATGCTTATTCAATGGAGGAAGCTAGTACATTTTGTTCACATTATTTTGAGTAGCATGTTCATAGAAGAGAAAAAAAAGTTCCTTATAATGACGATTGGGGAGGAATGAGTGATATTAATGGTAAATTATCCATTTTCACATATCCTGGACGAACATATGTACGTTCAATAAGAAGAATGTTAACAGATGAAGAAATTGAGGCTATCCATGGTTACATCTTATTAAATTGTCCAGAGGTTCAACCTTTCATGCAGTAAGTTGAAATTGAGTATTTAGGTTTTGAAATTTATTGTCATTCATAACTGAAATACATAATAATGTTTTTAGATTATACGAGGAATCGTTATGTGAGTTAATACCTGACAAAACACAAGATGATATCAATAAAGAAGTTGGAAGACACTTTCCTCGATGGTTCAAGAAATATGTAAGTTTTAATTTACAAATATTAAAATGATTCAATTATAAGATTTAAGTATTCAAATGACATTATACTATTTAATATGATATTTTCTTTTGTGTAGGCCTTAGAATATCCAATAGAGAACAAGTTCATATGTGATCTTATGAAGGGACCTTTGCGAACTGTAAAATCATATCCAGTATATTTCATTAATGGATACAAATATCATACATATGTGATCTTGTGAAGGGACCTTTGATAACTATTAATTCGTATCCAGTGTATTTCGTTAATGGATACAAATATCATACAGAATGTCATGGTCATAGCATAACAATAATAAATAGTAGAGTTTACATAGAAGGAAAATTAATGGATTACTATGATAAAATTACTGAGATACTTGAAATTGAGTGCCCTGCATTGCCAATAAAGCAAAGTGTGATATTTAACTATGACTGGTTTGATCCAACTCCAAATGTTAGTACAAAAGTGCATACTTGATACAATCTAGTTGAAATTAAGCAGCAAAGAAGATTTAAGCAATTTAAACCTTTCGTGTTGGCAATGTAAGCGATCCAAGTGTATTATGTCCCTTGTCCTAGCTTATGGTGAGAAAAGTCAGATTTGTTGTCCATTTGCAAAGGTAAACCTAGAGGTGTTTTTGAATCATATGGAAAAGGAGAACAAAGAATTGAAAGTGAAGCGTTTCAGGAAGATGTTTATGAAATAAAGACATCTATCACATATGACGACAATGAACCTTTGAACGATCCATCTAATAAATATGTTGAAATTTCATTTAGAGAGGATGACAAAGGCTAGATATTTGAAGAGGAGTCTGACTTTGATTCTAGTTCTTCAGAAAAAGAAGATGATTTTGATTTATAATTAAGTGATGATAGCGATTAATTTGTGTTTGTAATAAAATATTATATTCAACAAATAAATTATTTCATTTTCAATATATTGTGTAAATTATTGAATTCAAATTGTTATATTTCTAGAAAATTCAATCAAATATGAATTTTACATTCAAATATGCCACCAAAGAGAAACATAATATAATGCGACCAAGGTTTAGACAACGATTCGGAGGTACTTACTATCCAGGTGAAACGTCATACAGCTGGAACTGAATCACCTCCTCCCCCTCCAGCTACTACACTTGTAGATGATGCATCACCTTCTGTACTTGCAGCTACACCATCCATCACCCCTACATCATCTACTACCCCTATAGTGACAAAGATATCAAGGGTAAACGATGTGGATGAAGGAGATAGCCACCAACCTAGAGCTAAGGGGCCTGATGGAAGAACTTACATCACAATTATCAATAATCTATAAGTGAAAATACATGAAACACTATATGTTTATAATTAAGTTATAGGTTTAAATTTTAAAAATGGTATAAAATTATTTGCTTTTATATTAGGCTGATTCCACCTAGACCATCCTCATGAAACATGACATCCAATTTCAAGGAGAAGATTGATTTTGAGGGTTATATATGGAAGAATATCTCTCCAGCCACAAAGGAATTTTACTATCAAGAGTTTGAGGTATAAATTTTTTTTAAAAAAATTGATTTTAATACATTAATTCGATAAATATTATTACAATATAAGTATTTATCGATGTTTTTCCTTCTGTTTTAGAAAGAATTTTTTTGGGATTCTAAATTTGACGTTGTCATTAATAAAGTATAGGAGAGACAAGCATGTACACGTTATCGGGACTTTGTTGGTGTGATAACAAGGCTGGTATATGACCACTTTATTTTTCTGAACAAATATGGAGTCATTGGCAGTAGTATTAGACATCACTTAAGGCAATGTCCATTTCAAAGCGTAATTATACCAACAGATATGGAGAACCGGAAGGAGAGAGTCTTCCTGTACATACAAGAGGATCTATTATCCATCATGAACATGCAAAGAGACTTGTAAGTATTTACACTTTACATTTATTTTCTGATTTTCTAGTTTGTTTCAATTTAAATTGATGTGTTAATTTTAAAATGAAAATATGTGTATTATGGAGAATGATAATGTTATAAATGTCTTATTGGGCCCCAAAGTTTTCTTTCAATTATTACCGATTTATTTGGTTGAATATTTTTAGTCCATTAAATTCACAAGTATGAATAGAAATTAGAAATTAGAAATTAAAATGAATTGTTAGAATTAATATGGTGTATAATAGCTTAAATAGTTAGTAGGCTTGTGTTAAATGAAAGAAGGAGGGGTAAATATGGAAAGCCTAGTTTAATGAGGGATAAAATGGGAAGAAAGACTAATATAAAGGGCTTGAAATAAGAAAGAAGGAGGAGAGGGTCGTGAAAAGCTAAGAGAAGAGAGAACAAATGTAGAGAAAGAAGAGAAGAAGGAGAAAATTGTGGGTAAAGTTAGGAAAGAGAGAAAAGAAGAAGAAAAGAAGAGAAATCAAGCTTGTTAAGGTAAGTTAATCATCTTTTCTTCTTTCTTATTAGAGAAATGGGTTGTGTTGAGAATGAAGGGAAGAGAGAGAGAATGGATGTTGTGTTGAAAGAAGATGATTTAAGGGAATCCATTTGATTTTAGGGTTTCTAAACTAGTTGTTGGTCTTTTTAACTTAGATAGACCATGGTAAGTTAATGCTAAGCCCAATTTAGCAATTATTTCATTTTTGTGATTTTGAAGCTTTATGAATTTTATTGAAAATTAGATTGGATGGGAAATTTGATTTATTTAGGAAATCAAGGAAACACAATCCAAGAGCAAGGGAAAAGGCAAGCTTGACTTGAATTTTGTAAGCCAATTAGGTGGGTAATTTATTTATAGTTGTTGTTATGAGCAAAATGCCTTCTATGTGTATTGTGTGCTAAAATGACTTGTTTTGAATTATTGTGAGGTGGAAAATGCATTATGATGCATGACATTTTGATAAAATAGAATTGTGAGTATGATCATGCTATGCCTTGGAATTGTGTCATGGCATTTTGATTAAATGGAAAGAAGAAAAAAGTATGAGAATATCAATTTGTGATTGATTGAATTGAGCATGAGAGTTGATTGTGTTTAGGAAAGAGAGGAATCGTTTTGTAGTCACGTGTAAGTCGACATAAAGACTTCTCCCAGCTGCGTGCTTGTGATATACGAGATAAAAAAAGTGGACTCGTTTCGCTCACGGTATAAACTTTAGTTTCTCCGTTTTGTTCCATAGAACCCTCAAGCCACTGTTTATGCATTTTCATTTTGATATGTTAAGTTATAATGCAATTTGTGTGTTACGCATTGACGATAAATTTCATCCAATATGTTTTATGTGATGATGTATTGAACTATGAGTTCTGAATTGGAATTGTGAATGTTGAACTTACATTATTAGATTAAGATAAGATGAGTATGCTTATATGAATAGATGCATATATGTTTGATTGTGTGGCTCATTGCCAATAGCTATAAATATATTAGCCACTGAGTTGTTTAGCTCAACCCAATATTTTTCCACTCCTCAGATGCAGAACGAGAAGATTAGCAATTCTTGTAAGGCATCCAATATATTTTGTATCTTGTGTTAAGCCTTTGATGTAATGTTGATATGTCATTAAAACTATGTATGAACTTCATTTGGATTTAGAAATGAATTGAGAATTAAGAAGTTTCCAATGTGTATGTGCATATTTCTCTTATAGTTATACATTTCATATTTCAAGTCTTCCATAGGGTAAAATTGTATACTGACTTCAGGGGAAAAACTGGATTAATCTAGGCTGAATTACTCAAAGTTGTCTCTTAGAAGTTGTAGCTTATCCTCTTAGCTTGCAAACAGTATAAAGTATGTAAATTTTGAATATCGGAGTTGAGAGATATGAGCATTATAAGTGGTGATACTGCATAGGATGTACAAATGAGTAGGGATTAGAGGATTTAATGGAACAAAGTTGGTGGTTGAATTGATATGTGGTGGTATTACACTAGAAGGGGTGAATTTGGGAAGATTATGAGTGAAAGTAATGTTAGAATGGATGTAGGAACCATGGGAGAGGCTAGGGTATCCCCTAAGTCTGTTAGATAGACTTTAAGTCCATTAAATGGACCTTCTTGAGTCTGTGAGGACCCCCAGCATTGCTTATGTCTGTTTAACAGACATTAAGTCCATTAAACGAACCTTCTCAGGTCTGGAATGGCCCCCAATCTCGTGTATGTCCGTTAGGTAGACATGTATGTCCATGATAACTTGCATTTTGTCATGTTAATTCTTTGTGTTCTATATTCTTTTGGTAGACTTTTGTGATGTTTTGCTTGTGTTTCTATGGTAATTTGTGTCTTTGTATTTTCTAGGTGATGAAATACCAAAGTGATGCAATTTGGAGTGAAATTGGCTAATCTG
>JANIJH010000003.1:45218429-45231409 GCA_024520975.1 Erythroxylum areolatum
CTTCTAACTGTGAAATTTATGACAAATTGTGATATGCCTGAGTGTTGCATGAAATGTAATGGCTGTTGACTAGAGTTACCACCGATCAGAGCTTTTAGCTCAATGTGTGAAAATGAGCTTCGAGCTTTTAGCTCAACGTATAATGAGCCCTGTATCCACCATTCGGATAAGGGACAGATATTAATGAGCCCTACTGGGGGGACAGTTTAGGCACTCGGTCACAGCAAAATTATAATAAATGTAAAATGAGTGTCATATGTGTGTATCAATCATGATAATATGAATGTGGATTTTCGTTAATGTGTGAATGTGCAATTTTGTGAAAAATGTGTTATTAAATTGAGTTAGATGTATGCAAATTGTGAAATGTGATCGAATATGCAATGCTAATATATGTTATGCAAATTGAGGTTGTTGTATGGGTTGAGTGGACCACCGATGATGGTCACTCATTGAGTTTGCAAAACTCACCCAAAATTTGCAATTATTTTTCAGGTCTCAGAAGAATACCCCGTTAGGCAACGGGCGTATAGTGACCGCTTACAAGTGGGAGAAGAGGTCGGGATCAGTTACGTCTGCATTAGTGTCTGCAAGTTTTTGTATAATATTATATATTTCTGAATTTCTATATAATTGATTGGGTCTAGTTATGTAAATTGTTTTCCGCATAATGTGCATATGCATTGTTAAAAAAAAATTATACTGAGTTTTTGATAAGTGATGTAGCACGCCACCCTCGTAGAGCACGGACTCGGATATCACCATCGATGTCGGGTTCGGGTCTTACGGGAGTGGGGTGTTACAACGAATCCATTTGAGAAGGGAGGGGATGATACAACCAACCTTTGCAATAGAGTTCCACACTTTACACATCAACCCGACAAGTTATATTTGCCAAGTGGTCCAATTGCAACGTAACAAGCTTCAAGGCTTAAACATGCAATGTAAGCTTTTGGTCAAGCCCAAATCCCAAGTCAAGTACATGAGGAGGCCGAAGCATCCATAGAGGGACACCAAGGCACGCCCAAGTTTGTGATTTTATTAGAGGAGGCGTTGGAAGAGGCTAGCACTTAGCCATTTAGGCCCATTTTTGATAATTTGGGCTTGTTATTTATTTTCTCTTATTTTAGGCCCAAGTACTTATCTATGGACTTATTTATTTGTTTTAATGTGTTTAGCCCATTCCTAAAAGGACTTAGATCAGATTAGGTTCAATGGGCTAGATACTCCTAGATTTGTTAGGATTAGCCTAGTTTTCATTCAATGGGTTTGCAAACCCATTCCTATTAGGGTTAGGCCCTGATCAAGAGTATTTAAACCTTATTATAACCTTGTAACCCTAGATTTGGATGATTAATAAAATTTTGGAATTGAGTTCTTCAAGTGAGGCGTGATTGTCTTCATGGTTACTTCAAGAAATTGATTTGCATTAGTAAATAAGTACTTGCCACGCAAATTGATTTCTGATTTCTTTGGGATTGGATCTCAAACTTATGATTTGGGGTTTGATTTAGCATGTTCTTGGAATAGAACGATTAGGGTTTTCATTCAATAGGATTAGGGGGTTTCAGGAACCTTGTTTTCTTGGGATTTTCGTATCAAAAAGGGAGAGTGTCATGAAGAAGAGAGAGAAATACGAAGAGAAGAAGAGAAAGAGAGAAAGAAGAGAAACAAGCTAGGTTTTGATTTTTCTTAGTATTAAAGAGTGATTTTGAAGTGGTTCAAAAAGAGAAAAAGGAAGAGGAAGAGAAGAGCTTCCATTTAAGCTAAAGATCCCTTCATTTGGTGAAGAATGAAGGTAAGATCATTTTGAAACTTTTGGACTTTTGAAAGGATTTTAGTTCATAGAGTTTAGAAAATGCATGGGTTTAAGGATTCCAGAATAAATTTTCGTGATTTTGCATTGTGGGATTTTCTATTAGATTCCTATTGAATGAGACTTGGTTTGTTTTAGGGAACCAAGAGAATCCTACCAAAGAGCAAGGGAAAAGACAACCTTGACTTAGATTTTTGCAAGCAAATTAGGTTGGTAATGTATTTATAGTTGTTGTGTGATGGGCAAATGCCCTACTTGTGTGTTTATGCTTAAGTTGTGTGAATTTGAATTGTTGTGAAGATTTGAAAATGTACTATGATGTGTTTTATGTTATGCATTGAAAGATGTATGACATTTTGATATTTTTGAATTTCGATCTTGATTATATTATTCCTTGATATCTGTCATGACATTTTGCATAAAAGAAAGGAAAGGAAAGAGCATGAAATGTATGAAAGCATTTCATAAAATGATTTGAGCATGATTATGTGCTTCTATTTGGGCATGAGAGGAACCGTTTCATAGTCACGCACACGTCGACGTAAAGCCTTCTCTCGATTGTCGCTTGTGACATACAAAATTTGAAAAGTGGATTCGTTTTGTTCACGGAGTAAACTTCAGTTTCTTTGTTTTGTTTCACAGAACCCTCGAGCCAAATTATTTGTGCATTTGCAAATTGAGTGTTATGCTTTGATGTTAAATTACATCTAGTATGTCCTATACAAAGATGTATTGAATTATGAAATGTGAATTGGAATTGTAAATGCCAAACTGTTATTTCTAGATTAAGATAAGAATTGCATGCCTATATGGATGTATATATATATATATATATGTTTGATTGTGTGGCTTGTTGCCAATGGCTATAAATATATTAGCCACTGAGTTGTGTAGCTCACCCCACGATTCCCTCCTCAAGTGCAGAAAGAGACGAATAACAATCCTTTCAAGGCATCGAAACTCCATGATAGTTAGAGACTTTTGCAATTAAGTTGGTTCAAATTTTTGGTATTCATAATCATATCAAGCATAAGCATTCAATTGGATCAGGTTTTTTTTTGTATATTATATTTTGTAATAAGGTTGTATAAACTCTGTTTAAATTCATTAATGAAATATGTTTGAGTTTTGCTGGTGATTACTCAAAATAGTGATGTTGATATTTGGTTATTATGGGCATGCCACCCTTTTGGGATGGCGAGCTTTGCATTTGGCTCTGGATTGTTGGGCTCCGAAAACGAGGTCCAACATTATGGGTCTATTAAATTGCAAACTTTTATTGTACATCCTAACACTAATTACTTTGACTCACTCTCTCAATCTATTGTAAAATTGATGCATAAAAAATTTCGGCAAACATCCAGAAATATATTAAATTCAACAATTAATAAAAGTAATAAAATAATTCCAAAATAATTCATAATCTAAGCTTAGAACTCAATGAAAATGTTTAACATTAAGGAAATCAGATTACACATCAAAAATAACAAAAGATACAAGGGAAAAGAATAAAAAACTCTATTTGCTCCTTGATATGAAAAGCTTGAATTTTCTGATTCTTTCTTGATCTCTCCACTTTGATCCACCTTAATTCAATGAATTTTGCAATTTCTTCAACTTTTCCATAAACTTTCCAAATTGTGTATCCAATTTTTTCTTTTAAAGTCTTTGTGGGAATGGTATTTTTGTGGATATAAAGGAGGAGGGACATATGCAGGATCCTCATTCTTAACTTCATCCTTTTTCTTCTTCTCTTGGTCTTCTACAAAGTGGGGTTTAACTTTATTTTCTATTGGTTCTTCTATCTTTGTCCTAATTATAAGTTTGACAAGCCTTAAATTGCTCTCTTAGATTTTTTTTGGACTTGCTTGAGAAGCACCTCACATTTATCATAGATAACACTTTGGTAAGCTAGCCCACTTCAAGCTAATTATGAATAGAAGAGGTATGAGTCTTTGCTACTTGCTCAAATTACTCTTCTAGCCTCTTACATACTTTTGGGCTTGTCCAATTTTGAATGATTTATACTAGATTCGTCTTACTGAAATCCCAATGGACCTTGATTTCTTAATTAAGTCCTTACATTTTCAGAACAAAAGAAATTAAAGTGGTTTTATCACCTAGGATTATACATATTTAAATAAGGATTATTACCTCCCCAACCACACTGTGCTCTATTTAAGTGGAATTACTACACATTGTTATTTTCCACTAGGAAGTAATAGTTGTGATATGGCTTTCATCTCTACATAGCTCACATCTGTGCTAAATTACTTTGAATTGAGAGAAAAAGGTGGCTATTACACTATTTAATTGGATGGTGAGGTTGTCAAATTCAACCTACAATACTGTCACTGAATCTACAACAATCATTCTTTTTACATCTTAAAAGGTTGACAGTTGTCTACTTCATTTCAATGTCTAAAGATAATTATTGTTTGCCTTCTTTTATAATTGATTGTGTGTTGCTTGCACTAGTGGTTATGTAAATCCTTGATGATAGACGTTGAACCCTGGCCTCATGAAGTCCATAAGGATCTTTTTCTCTCCATGATGTATTTCCTCCATTATTGTAGTTTCTATCTATTCTTGCCATTTAACTCTTTGAATTCCTCATTCTTTCCTTGAGATATCTAGATTTATGTGTCTTATACTTTGCATCCATAATTTCCTCTTTTTCTTATTTCACAGGATTGGGTACTTCAATCACAAAAGAAGGGCAACAATATCTTAAATCAAAGAAATTCATATCATCTTAACACTAAAATCCCCAGCAATAGAGCTTAAAAGTTGTTGAGCAATTTTATATCTAATAATAAAACTTTAAATACTCGCAAGTATACGGATCGTTTCTTATAGTGTAAGAGGTTATCCTTCCCATAAGGATTATGCAATAGCTAGCAATTTAAACCTAATTTTGTTTTAGATATTCAGAAATTAATTTAAATAAATTTAAATAAAAAATTGAAACAAATAAATAAAACAAAGCAAGTAATTAATTAATAAGTGAGTTGCCAATTAAAATTATGGTTTGATCAAGATCGAATACCTAGGAACTATTCCTTATTTATTTTGATTCTTTAGTATTATTGATTCAATTTATGTGTTTGATCCTAGATTTCTAAAGGTATTGATTATTCTCTCTCAAGATCTAATCAATTAATCCTATTTGAATTTGAAATTTCTAGATTTGCAATCACTCTATTTACAAAATTATTCTTAACATCTTCAATTAGATATCAAGCTATCTAATAGATAATTAATTTCACAACCAAGATATCTCTTCTATTCATCGTTAATTTGATAATTATGGGTCTATTAAATTTTCAACTCTCATTATACAAACTAACACTAATTATTTTGACTCTTTCTCTTGATTTGTTGTCAAGTTTATGTATGAACAATTATTAAAAATATTTAGAAATGTATTGAATTCAACAATAAATGTCACAAAATAAATCCAGAATAATTCCTAATATGAATTTAGAATTCCATAAACATGTTTAACATCAAGGAAATAAGTTTACACATCAATAATAATGAAAGAAATAAGTTAAAGTAATTTAAAGAAACTCTATTTGCTCTCTGATCTAAAAAGCTGGAATTTTATGATGTTTTCTTGATCTCTCCACTTTGTCCACTTTGATTCAATAGCTGCTACCTTTTTTGTATTTTTCTTGTTCTTAAATACTTCATTAAGGTTCTAAGGTTGTTTTTTTTATGGTTTTCCCACTTAATTTGGTTCAAGAAATAGCCCCAAATCCTAAAAGATACCAAAAAAAAAACATGTCTAGAAATCTCCTATCACGATCGTGCTCTTTAAGTGATGACTGTGCTTCACTTAGTTCAAACTCTGTCACTATCATGCTCAATTATGCACGATTGTGACACCTTCAAGTTTCATCCATCTTCTTCATTCTTCAATTTTGTGATTTCCAACAGTGACAAACATATAAAACACCTCATGAAATATAAAATTAAGATCCAATTATTACTTTAAACCAAACAAACACTTATAATACATACAAAGATTAACAATAACACATTTCTAACCCTATATACATAATAATAATCTAATAAATACTTGAAAACACACTTAATATAATCTACATCTATCACATACCATCAATGTTAACAAAGAACTTAATGTTAACTTATTTTGCTAAAAAATGAAATTTGGAGCATTTTAACCCTAAATAAAAAGTTTTAGGCTATAATTACAAAATTGAATAAAGTTTGAGTTTATTTTTTTGCAATTAACCTTTAGTTTCATTACCTATTATTTCCTTAAAAAATTTGTATGTCATTTCCTCTAGCTCTGCTTATTTTTAGTAAGTTACACAATTAAGGTTTATAAAGGTACAAAATTTATTGGTGTTTCTTTTAAAGTTACTTTATAAAAATAATTTAAGTTTTTATCCCTATATTAAAGCCAATGAACTATAAATCTTTTCTTTTGGAGGGAGTTGTGAACTACTAGCACTTACAAGTGTCTAATCAGTGTTATTTTCTCTTTCATCTTAGGGAAACTACTACTAAGATTGATATATGATTTCTCTTATTCTTTTTAACGATCACTTTTAGCATCGTAAATGGTTAATTTTGTGTCCTAGTTATTGAAGTGCTTTATATGGTGTTTCTTAAGCTCATTTCGCACCATTTGCAACATCATCATAAATTTGAAGGCCTTAAAGCCTTCTATATTAATAGCTAAAACCACTTCTATATAACTCTTTAAATTAATCATGTGATAATGAATCTAAAAGGATCTCTCTTCTTTTGTCTTTATGGGTTTGTATCTTAATTAATCTATGATATAATATAAGAATGGAATTAGAAAAAAGTAGATTTTTCAAAGAAGCTAGTCATCTATAAGAAATTAACTATAGCTTTATCAAGATTCATTCTAATCAGCCACTTCCTTTCTTCTCTATTTCTCCATATTTAAAAGTATCCATTAAATCTTAGAAAAGATAAACCATTAGTGCTCAAAGAGTTCCTAAAATTCTTAGTAATCTTAAGCATATAGTTTGCTATTAAAGTCTCTCAACATTAGTTAAGGGGTTTGAATTGAAGATTAAAACGTCTTTAAGGTCTTTCTAAAAATGGTTTCTCTGAAATGATATATTCTTAACATATATAAAGGTGATGTAGATGTATTTAGAATGATAAGCTAGGTTAATCTTTAAGTTTATGAATTCATTTGAGCAATGCAAATGAATTAACTTGATTTCTTTAGGGTCATAAGCAATTATGATTCTCCCAATGTAGTTTGCTTAATAGTTTGATTTTATTTTCCAATACCTCCTAAAGAACTATAAACCTTTGCTCAATCTACCAATCTTTATTTATGTCTTCAAAACTCTAAGTATAGTTAGTTTTCTAGTGACAAAATAGTTAAAATTATCTTTTTGCTTTTTTAGGCAATTTAAACTCCCCACATTCCATGATAAGATAATAAGGAAATTTGAGAATTAAAGCCCTTTTATTTGGGCTTCCTTTTAATTCATTTCCTTGTAATTTATAGAAAGTCATTCCCTGGATTGCTATATAAATAAAATTTACATTAGTATGATCATTGATATTTCTCTTATTCTCATCTTTTTTCAGTAAGGTATTTCTTTTTAGGAGTTTTAAGATCCACAAAAGAGGTTGAATATTAGTGGGGCTTAGAAGGCTAAGGCAATAGTGACACCCTAAATCAATAATAGTATTCAATTTCATTACAATAAAGAGATTAATCCACAAGACGTCATTATTGTGTTTCTTTGGTCAATCAACAAATTCTTCAAAGTGAGTTCTATCATTTAGGTCCCCTTTAAACCTTCCTTGTAGCCATCAACAACCAAATGAAAAATGGTATATGAGATTAAAATTAATAAATATAGTTCATTAAAACTTTGCCTAATATTTAGGTTCTCTATGTTTTAGCCACTTGTTCTTTTTATAAGTGAAAAAATGGTTCTGGTCATTTATACTACTTGATTTAACAAAAAAAAATTATAACATTTGTAGTGTTTATAAAAAGGAAGTTTTGTAAAGATCCAAAGCAAGTAAACATAGACGATTTTTTCTATTTAGGGCTTCCTAAACCTTGAAACACTACTAAACTACAATCAGATCGATAATGATTCTAATGGTTATTGATCAACTTGTTGTACTCATCGATCTTAGGATTTCATTTGCTCATCTTAACTTTACATTATACGGCCTAAACCCACCTCACATTCACCCTCATGAAATTGAGATCCTTAAAGTTATGCAATCTCTCTCTTTTTTGTGTTTGTTGCACGTAACTAGAATAATAATACCCTTTTCAACAATGTTTTAAATGTTAGACTTATTTATGTGCCTAATTGGATAAATTCTCTTGAAACTTAATGTAGGAGAAGGTAATATAATTGCATCACAGTAAGAGTAGCCAAAAATATGGTGTCATCATAATTGCAAATGTTATCTGTAGATCAAAGCCTCTTATTAATACTAACTTTCTTAATAAGGCATTCCAATTTGACTAGCATATTATTAATTATCTTTAGAAACAATTCAATTGAACAACCTTCTCCAACTGTATATGAAAAATCAATATAAATAAGGTCTCTCATGATTGTTCTTTTGGAGATCATTGTACGCATATTGTAATATATATTCAATAATAATATATATTAAAATATCATATAAAATAAATGTAGAAGAAAAATGAAATACCTCCTGCCATTGTTGTTTGTGCTTAAAGAGCTACATTTTTGGAATTCTTCTAAGCTCTCAATTCCTAATATGATGGGGTATGTTTTCAAAAGAGAAAAGAAACTTAGAGAACCAAAATTTGAGAATAAAACCTATATGAATGTGCTCCCATCAAGAACAATATCAGTTACCATAAAACTAGGAATTCATGCCCACTAAATGTATAACGTTGGACCATTCATGACACAAGAAGAGGAAAAGTTCTCACATTCTCCCACTTGGTCAATACATTTAACTTGGTATCAAATCCTAATCTGATCCAAATATAATATACGAATCATAGCAATAGGTTTTCTAGTAGTTTAGTATTATCTTCTATGTATTACAGTACATTATAATTATATCAACTGAAAGTGGTAACATTACTTAATAAGTAAACCTTATGTTTATTCCAGGTCTAAAATAATCAATTTTAATAAAAATTAATAATGTGCACCCTAATATGAGAATATTACAAGAGTTTCATAAAAATAATGTCGTCCACATAATGAAAACTATATAATGAAACTCAATCTCATTCTTACAACATGATTCTTGAACTTCACTAGTGACATGCCTTTTATTAAAGGATCAACTATTTTCAATTCAATGTCAACTTGTTCAATGACTAGTTTCTTATCCTTAACATGCTCCCTTATAGATAAAAACTTGATGTTGAAGTGTTTACTTCGACTACCACTCTTATTTTTTTAGCTAGAAAAATATCAGATGAAGTGTCATAATATATTCTCAATGGCCTATAAATGGAATCCACAAATCTAAGCCCATATATGAAACTCTTTATCCATACACCATATGATGTAGCCTCAGAACAAGAAACAAACTCATCCTCTATGGTGGAAGTAGCAGTTAAAAACTGCTTAGCACTTTTAGACAATATGGCTCCATTAGCAAACATGAAGATATAACCTGAAGTTGATTTTCATGAATCAACACCTGCTGAAGCATATGAAATGTTTTTCAATTGTTCCCTTTCAAAATAATTTTTAGGGTATTGGTCCAAATTGAACATATCCCCTTTTATAATGGGAGCTGCATTAGGTGAACAATCTTTCATCTGAAATCTCTCTAAAACTTTATTAATATAGGTTTCTTGAGACAAAACACCACGGAACTATCTCGATATATCTTAATGCCAATAACATGAGATGCATCACCCATATCTTTCATTTCAAATTTTTTACAAAGAAATTGTTTCACATCATGTAACAAACCCCTATCATTGGTTGCAAGTAATATGTCATCTACATATAATATAAAAAAATTAATCCCACTAACGTTTTGATATATACATTGATCCATGATATTTTCTTCAAAACTAAATGATGAGATAATATCATGGAATTTCAAATACCATTAATAGGATGCTTGGTTCAATCTATATATTGATTTTTTAAGCTTACAAACCAAATGCTCACCATTACTAGAGAAAAATCCTTCTAGCTATTTCATGTAAACCTCTTCCTCTAGGTCACCATTTAAGAAAGTCGTTTTCACATCCATTTGAGGTAATTCTAGGTTAAAGTGAGCAACCAGTGCCAAAATTATACGAAGTCAATCCTTTTTATACACAAGAGAAAAGGTATTTGTGTAATCGATTCCTTCTTTTGAGTGAATCCTTTAGCATTGCTTTATATCTCTCAATTTTGCCTAATATGTCTTTCTTTGTCTTAAATACCTATATGTAACCTACGGTTTTTGCTCCTTTACGTAACTTAACAAGATTCCAAACATCATTATTCTTCGTGGAATTCATTTCTTCTTCCATGGTATTATACTATAAATTTTATTATTGCAACTCATCACTTATGAAAAGGTTTCAAGGTCATTTTTGGCTCCTATATTGTAGTCATACTCTTGTAGATATACAACATAATCACTAGTAAAAGTTGATTCTTTTGTTCTAGTAGATCTTCTTAATGTTACACCAACATCATCCTGTAAGGTTTGTTGTTTAACTGGTTACTGAATGTTTTAAGGTAATTCTTAAATACTTGGATCTATTAGATTATCAACAATTTGTGGAACAACTTGATTTTCATTTATGTTTATGTTAGGCTGTTGAATTTCAACAGTTGATTGTACAATGTCTATTTGAACTTAAGGATCATTGTGAATGACAATCACCTTCCTTTTTGAGGTGGAAATGGAGTATCCAAATGATCATTATCAAAGACTATATCTTGAAATTGATCCTCCCACTAATCAAGTCATTCTTAAGAAATTTTGCATTTCTTCATTCCACAATTCTAGTGTGATGTGATGGATAATGGAACCTATATCCCTTAAACCTTTTGGCATATCCAATGAAATAGCCACTTATAATCCTTGGTTCCAATTTCTTCTCTTTTAGATTATAATTTTTTAGTTCAGATGGACATTCCCAAATGTGTATATATTTTAAAATAAATTCTTAACCTTTAAATAACTTAAATGGTGTCTTTAGAATAGCCTTGGTTGGCACTTAGTTTACTATATACACAGTCGTCTTATTAATTTAGTCCTCGAGGACTTAGAAAGTTTATAGCTACTCAACGTTCTCAGTACCATGTCTAATAATGTTTGATTTCTTCTTTTTGTCACACCATTATGGTCCAGAGATCCAGGCATAGCTCTTGTAAATGGACTAAGTGCTTGTCCACCTTTAGTATATTTTACTATAATATTCCCCACCTCTATTAGAGCTCATGATCTTAATTTTCTTACAACATTGTTTCTCTACTTCAACTTTGAACATTTTAAAAGCATCTATTGCTTTTTCTTGTTATGAAGCAAGTAGAGATACATATATCATGAACAATCATCTATAAATGAGATGAAGTATTTCTGACCATATAAGCCTATATTTGGACTATAAATATCTGTATGTATGATTTCTAATGTGAAAAACTTCTCTTAGCACCTTTCTTTGATTTTTTGGTTTGCTTTCCTTTTATACAATCCATACAAGTATCAAAATTTAAAAAAATTAATGCACTAAGTACTCCGTCAGTCACCAATCTTTTAATCCTTCTATAAAGATATGTCCTAATCTCCGATGTCACAACATAGAGGAATTTTCATTCATGACACAGCGTTTTGTTCTAGCATGAACATATGTTACATTGTAACAAGTATTAGCTTGTAAATTAAAACACAAAAGACCATCAAGTACCATTCCCAACAAATTCAGATTTATAATGTAACTTTAAAGATTTGTATGAAAAATGAAAGGAATGTCCAAATGGTATAAGTCTTGAAACTAAAATTAATTTCCTAGATAAATTGGGAATATAAAATGTCTTTTCTAGTTTTAAGATAAAACCAATATATAAAATTAAATTGTAATCCCCAGCAGCCTTCACAAGTGAACGTTTTCTTATTTTCGGATAATATATACTGCTCACCTCCCACTAACATCCTTAGGTTTTGCAAATCCTACAACACATTTGTAATATGGATTGTACAATCAAAAACAATCCACCACGTGTCATGACAAAATTCAACTATATTAGATTCAAAACAAATTAGTGACATTAGATTACCTTTCATTTCAAATCATTCCTTACATTTTACACAATCCTTCTTCATATGTTCTTTTTTGTTGCAAGAAAAGCACTTGGATTCCTTCTTAATGTTGGCTTGGGTAGGTATTTGACCTTTTCCCTTTAAGTTGGCTTAATTTTTCTTCTTTCCTTAAACAACTAGATGTGCACTTTGCGAACTCTCTCCTTGTTCCGTTGACAATCTCCCTTCCTTTTGGACACACATGGTCAATAATTCATGTATTGACCACTTATCCTTATATGTACAATAAGAGATTTTAAAGGGTTCGTTTGGCAGTGGAAGGGTTTTCAAAATGTAATGCATGAGGAATGAATCAAACATCTCAACCTCTAGTTTCTTTTACTGAGTCATAATGTCCCTCATCTTTATGATGTGCTCACACACACATGGGACATCGGTGAGTCTTGTAGAAGAAAATTCATAATTAGGGTGCTTGCAAGTGCTTTGATTGAAGTTTTGAACTACTCATCAACAGCCTTCAATAGAACACGAACATTGTCATATTGTTTTAAGGAATCACGAATGCTAGCTTAAATTTTGGTTTTAATGAACATCACACTTAGGCCATTAGATCGCTCCCAATGTTTATAGACCGTTATTTCAGCTGTAGCAATGTATAGAATTCCGTACCGTACCGGCCGGTACCGGCCGGTACGTATCGTTCCGGCCTAAATCCGGTACCGGATTTCAAGTTTTGGTACCGGATTTAAATACCGGTTGGTACCGGCCGATTTCGGCTGTACCGGCCGGTATTCAAAATACCGGTCAAATACCGGTCGGTACCGGAAATTTTTAAAAATTTAGGGGTTTTTTTGCAAAATTTTAAAAATTTTCAAAATCTCTTCCCTCCCTCTCATTCCCTCCTTTTTTT